>JAUDJI010001304.1:0-10955 GCA_037389245.1 Oryzias sinensis | reverse complement strand
GGAGGAGGTTTCTAGTAAGAGCAAAATAACTTTAAATCAGTGACAAACACACGGCTACAATGGTTACAAGCAGAAAACCAGAAATACGCAGGTCCTCTTGGGTTTTTGCTATGTCTAAGAGGTAAAAGTATTTTGGTCCACTCAAAGAAAGGAAGCTCATGGGGCGTCCTACACTTTGATCTTTTCCATGAATGACTTCAAGAGAAGATAGTTCAAAGAACACCAACTGGAGCTGGCAGGTGTGACTAACGTGAGCATACATGGCGCCTACTTTAGGACCCCTGTTGGCTAAGCTTCCACCAGAAAATGCCCAGACTTCCAGCAGTGCATATTATAACTTAATAGCTTTATAAAATAAAAAAAATAAAAAATCTATTTCTAGGTCATGCACCGACAAACCTTTTTTTTTTGTTTTTCTGCCTCATCCTTGCGGTAAAACTTCAAGAGATGTTTGCTTTTTGAGAGGAGGAGCATTACAACACCAGTGCATGCACATAATGAGATGTGCCAATAGGTGAGCTGAGTAATTCTTCAAATCCCCCTAAATGCACTTGCAACCGCAAAGGTCTTTTCATCATTTATGGCATATGCCTTACTTTTTCTATTTTTTTATGCCTATTTTGTCTCCTCTGTGTACAATTTGGGGGGGTTCTGCAGGCTAAGGATAAGCTAGAGAGGGTAGCAGACGGTCATAGACGAGTAGGTTTTTCTCTTATTAGATCTTCAAAAAGTGAAAAGAAGCTTCTTTTAAAAAAACAAGTTCCTTTTTGTTTAAAAAGGCATTTCTGCCTGGAATTGATTGAAAGGTAAGGTAACATTTCTATGTGGCAAGATCAAATTTGGTTTGTGAGAACCAGCTTCCTACAGATCCCTATAAATAATGACAAAAAAAAACAAGTATTTCCTTACAGGCACACAAAAATTTGGACATTCACAGAAATGCAATTTGGATAAGCCTGTTATTTCCACCAAGCAAAGGGATACAATCCCCGTGACAGAGTGACAAAAGATCCTAATCTTTTTTTTCTTTTTTTTTTATGAAAGAGGAGCAAAACAAAATTTAATGAAGGTCAATTTCATGTTGACGGGTTTAATAAGAATCATGTATCTTGAGAGCTAGCATAAGAAAAAAAGCACTTTGAGGAGATTCGGTTTGCGATTACATGTTTTCTGTGTGGTAAATGTAGAAGAAGTCAAATAAGATGGCATAAATTAAAGCCGCAATTTGGAATACAAAGGCCCCTGCGGGCTGTAATGACACGCAACTATCAACAGTCAATGCATCCACTGCTAACAGCATTCAGCGACAACAACGACTGATTAAATGGCTTGCCACCTCAGCAAGAGCGCTAACTGACTAAGGCATTGTTTTTTCTCCCTAACAAACAACATTGTGTGCTTAAGACCAGCACGTATCTGAGAAACTCCTACGGCAATTGTCCATTTGTAAAGTGGGAGTCAACTAGAAACCTTAATCAGCAGCGACAAAGACCCATCGTTTATTCTGAAGTTAATAAAGCTAATGGGGTGGTGTTGCTCCAATTAATATTGAACTCGGATTGCAAACTAAACAAAAAACAAATTGTTCCCATTCCTGGAAACACACAGGAAAGCCACGTTCTTGGAAAAAAAACCTTGAAATAAACTCTTTTTTTTTAAGATAATCACCACAACATGGGCTTTAATAAAAATAAATAAAAATATAAATAAAAAACCGTAACACAACACAACAACTTTAAGCAGCAACGTTCAAA
The DNA here is from genome assembly GCA_037389245.1 of Oryzias sinensis. NCBI lineage: Eukaryota > Metazoa > Chordata > Actinopteri > Beloniformes > Adrianichthyidae > Oryzias > Oryzias sinensis. The sequence continues at coordinate 9,201 of JAUDJI010001304.1, read as the reverse complement.
ATAATTGTAAAATGTTAGTTTAAATCTAAAACAAAAGAAACAAAAAAAAAGCTAGTAAGATGTTTGAAAGGTCTTATCATATTTAACACGTTAACACTGAAGCGTTAGCTCAAGTGTAGCTTCAGCTAGCATAACTCTTCAACAGCAATTAACGCAATTCCAACGGTTTCCAAAGCGAATAAAGTAGTTTTGCGCTGATATGCAACACTTTACAGTAGTGACTTGTTTTAGAAATCAACGTAGATCAACTGATTCTAATTTGTGCCACTCTGCATATCTTGATGTAATAGCGCCGCAAAGGCACTGGAATCTGCGAAACGCCTGTGACGTCTACGGTGTTATAGGATTAAATGACAATAATTATGCTAAATAACGAAAAAAGATTCCTTATAACAAATTATCACTAAAAATGATGTAATATTTCAGTACTATGTAGAATCTAGCTAGCACTGGAATTTGGATGGAATTCCTGTGTTCTAGAGTTCTAGATGGAATTCTAGATGCTAAGCTAGAGGTTAAACGGATGTACTCAGGGGCATCCTGGGGTAAGTGAATAACTGTACTGGTCAAGAATTCCTTTTTCCATAAGATTGTGACGGAACAGATTCTTGCAGATGAAGTTTGTTCCTTTGTTTCCCTGGCTGCAGTCCAGAATTCATGGGGGTTAGCAATTTAGCTAAAGAGAAAAAAACTAGCATTTGTTAGCGAAAACGAAAAAGAAAAATGGAAAAAACTCTTTTTTTACTAATACATTTATCAACTTCTATTTTGTTGAACAATCTCTGAAGGATTATAAAAAAGAAACTTTTGTTTTTTAACTTAATTGTTTTTGGCTAGCAATAGCTATTTTTAACAAACAAACTAAAATCAATACAGTACAACCAACAACCAACTTGTTATTCTTACAACTTCCCCCCTAAACAATTTTTGACAAAAAAATATTTTTTATTAAAAAAAAAAAAAAAAAAAAAGATAAAAAAACTTTTTCAAACTAGAAGGAGCTGCATTCCCAGAAGAAAGTGCAGGGTTAAATGCTAAATTGCTGAATGAAAATGAATTTTTAATGGTAATTGGCACCAAAAAATAAAGAAATGATCAAAGTTGACCACAAATAAAGTGAAAACAGCACTCAAACAAAAAAGATATTATCGTAAAAAATGCCGGCGTCAGGTCTCGAACCAGCGAGCTTCTGCACGGAGGATTCCCCATTTATTTCAATGGAGATAAAAATCCTGAAAAAAATTTGAAAAATTTAAGGATTTGTAGGACTAAAAGTCATGGTTGCAAAAAGCTGAAGGAGCTGAACATTTTAATAGTTGAATCGTTAAAATAGCTGAAAAATTGTAGAAGTTAAGCGCCAAAAAATGGCGGAAGATACTATAATAAAGAAAGTGAAATAGGAAAACAATGGGTTGAAAGCTTTATAGTATTCACCCAATAAAACATATTAAAAGCTGTCTTTCCTTATCTGGGAAGTATAAGCCACAGGACCCGCTTGTGCTGGGTTATACATTTCCTGATTGTAAGGGTTGCAAACATATAATATATCTTTATAAAGTCATTATAGACTTGACATTGAACTTTAATTTTGCCTTTAGCTCAGCTACAGAATTTTTGCCTTTATTTTATTCTTTATTCAGACTCAGCTGGACTTTCCGGGCGCCCCCTGCTAATCCAGTTCTAGGTCAGAAGATCATTTTTTAAAGACAAGGAAATAATTACAAACCTTCCTATATCATCAGGGTTCATAGTACAGACTTACATGACTGGAGGAAATTTCTGTCGCAGCATGAGGTTAATTCAAAGTCATTCTGAACCACGTCTGGAATTTAATTTACTACTTCCACATGATCCCATTGAGTCCCCAGTTAAATATGTTTTTTTTTTCCCATTTCGGATTGTTCTTTGTGCCTACAGTATGTTAAACACATATGCAGGAGAAGCCGAGGACAAAGCAGAAAGAGAAGATGTTGTCCTTGAGCAGACTTAAATGTCTTTTCCATGAGATGGGAACACACGCTGGACAAAAAAAAAAGAAAATCCAAAGCCAGCAGCTACAGTCTGCAGGCACTATCGCCTTGGAGACAACACAAGGACATTTTGTTTTGCTTTGCCAGCTTCCCCAATTCATCCAAAAGGACAAACCAAGAGAGGGAGAATAAAAGGCAGTTCCAGAGGTGAACAGGTCTGCGCTGCGCTGCCCAGCAGCCGTCCAAATAAATGAAATAAACGTTTAATTTCATTGGAAAAAACAAAAGAGGTCATTGTATTGTGACTGAACAACCGTTGTCTTGCACCTTTTTTGTGTACCTTTACTTTAAAAGGTTTTTTGATTCTACAATTGTGTCGTACAATAACAAACACGATTTTTCCAAAATGTACAGGATTTTCCGCACTAAAAATAACAGCTAAAAAAGTGTCGTAATAACAAAAAAGAACGGACATTTTATCTTCAAAGTCAAATCTTGATGATGGAATAGAAAATAATAGACAGAATAAATGCACGGGTCACTACCGTACCCATTATTTGGCTTCATGAAACATAGGAGGAATCTATTATATTAGCACAAGATATGAACAATTACTCAGATAACCGTAGCATTAAAATAATGCTAACAAGGCATCTCTTTATATCACTTTAAATCGTTAAATCTGTGGAATTCCTGATTCTCTGTGTTGCTTTGGCATAATTCCGCTCAGCAAAGCCTATGGTTGTACCTGAATTCCTTCACTACTCACTATATAGTGCGTTTGCCATTTTGTAGTGCTCTCTGAATCTACAATTCCAAAATCGAGTGGCCTAAAAATTTCCCAGAAGTCTCTGCGAAAACCAGTGTGCAACAATGCACACAAAATTGGCAGATATAGACAACAATGCATTGCCTCTTAACAATTTTTGCCAATTTGTTTTTAAATTAAAATGTATTTTTTAATAAGCATTCAATTTTATCATCTTCAGAACTCAGTGGATTCATAAATAATCATTGCAAAACACTCATATCAATAAGATTTCCATTTTGTAAAATCGATGACGTCATATTTGCCGTTTAAAAAAAGTGGTGAGCATTGTGTCGGAGTTGCTGTTAAAAACCAGGGAAGTACATATTCCCGCATTATACAGTTTTTTAGTAGTTAAGGAGTAGGGTGGGATTTTGGACATAGGCTTTGTAAACGCGCGCTTCAGACTTCCATGTTCAAAATTCTCACGTTCAGCCGTCACCACGTACGTTTCTACAACCATTTTTAGACTCTACGTATAATCTGGTTTTAAAGTGTGGGTGACATGGTCTATTTTAATAAGCCAAAATATAGTAAATAGTCTCTATTTCATGTTGCGATTGTTTTTAATATTTTTCGAAAAAGAATAAATAGCAAAAAACGCAATATAAACAACGAGGACGGCCGCCGGCTTCACGCATTCCGCCGAATTCTCGCCCCCCTGTTTGTGACGTAACGAAAGGAAGACAAGGCAGACAACATGGCTAGCACCGATAGCGAAGCACAGAGTGATGCTACCGTCTCTATTAGCGATTTATCATCAGATGAACAGAAAGATGAAGAGGAAAGTTGCGGAGATTATCATGATGATGAGTCACTTTTGCAACCGTATCGATTCGAACCCTTTTGTGAGGAGGATATAGTATAGCAGAAAGTAGTAGGTCTAGTGATGCCGATGACGATAGCCAGCATGAAGATTCGGCTAGACTCCAGTAAGTCTAAAAAATGTATAAAATTAAATTACTCCACTTACCCTAAAATATACTCAAAATGTCCCCTTTTGGCCTAATCTAAACAAAGGTAAACACTGGTTTTCAACCCAATTTACAAAATAAAAGTCACAAAATAATAAAAGTTTCCCAGATATTACTACTCTTTAGTTAACAAAGTCACTGTATACCATTAACAACTGTGGAACATTAACAGTTTTACCTGTTTGAACCAGTTTGAAACCTTTTCTCGTGCGCGAGCGCTCACACACACACACACAGTTCAGTTTACTCACGGTACCGGCACCTCAAAAGCAAAAGAAAAAAAACGTTGCAGGCCTGTTGCTTCTCTTGCAAAACATTGAGTGCGTTGAAATACTCCAGTTGGATCCAAGGACAACAGAAAACACGACTACTTCGCCTCAATGTGATCCATCGTGATGCACACTAGCCTAGCTTAGCAGCCTCCGCTCCCGACCGACTCCAGCGCCGTCCTGTCCGACCCAGAAAACGGCTCGCTCGCTTCCAGCTCACCCGCCTTTCCTCGACTCAGAAGCCAAGATCCTCCTCCCAACTCTCCGTTCAAAATTCTTCGTTTGTGTCCCGGTTTTTGTCCCTTCGAAAACGCAGACTTCTCTCCTGCAGATCTGGAGGGAAAAATCCTTCGCCGTCCACCTTCTTGATCTTTCCCCTTTTCAGCAGCGTTTCTTGTTTTGGGAATTTTATACACAGATACACTTTCACTAGATGTATTGCTACATCCAGCTGCCACACAACGACTTGGCATGTTGATGATTGAAGAAATGTATGCTTACTGATTTAATCTTTTATTACATTTGACGTATGCTNTCACTCGTTTAAAAGAACCTGCCAAAGCGGGAAGCAAGGTTCTTTTCCTTCATGATTAACAGATTTAAACACGAGAGAAACGAAGACTACCTGTTTTGTTTACATGCTGTCCTAAGCAACTGCGAAAGGCAACTCCCTTTCGTGACGTCACAGGTCATATCGGGTTCACTTCCAGCCTGCGCTCTAGCGGCAGATCCAAATCTCTGATTCCTTCGAAAGATGTCTATTTTTCATATGCTTCGGATTTTTTTCGACGCAAACTATTGGTATCAATAGAATCAGCGTTTAAAGGGCTTTTTTATTTGACAAAGTTGTTCAAAGCATGGCATCCACACTTTAAGGGTCATTAAATGCGCATACCAGGTTGAGCTTTCATCGTCTTTCATATGTAGGAATAGAGCTCTGAAAGAAAGATCTGTGAAGTTGCAGCACTTTAACATTTGACAATACGCCTCTTCCAACTGCGGGTGGTGGACATTCGCAAGTTTTGGCTAGCGACAGTTTAGTGTTAACACCATGAGCTAAATGCTCGTTCAAGAGTGCTCGGTGTGAGCAGCGTTTCTTCTTCTGTGTTGCTATCAGTAGTAATTACTGATACAAACCTACAGCGCCCTCTAGCGGCTCTTAGTGGGAAAATAATGAACACATGAGCTGTTTTATGAGTTAAAGGGCCTATATCATGCAAAATCAACTTCATGCGGCTTTTAAGTGTCCTATAATGTTAATTCATCATAAAAACAACCCAAAGTGGTATTTCACTCTGTGCACAGATTTTCCGAGTAGTCCACTGAAAACCAGCCCTTCCCAATCTACGAAAATGAGTGGTTTTCACGTTGTTACATAAAGTGAGACCAGCCCCTTCCAAGATGCCAGCACCGCCCCCAGGCTAACACAAACACACACTTTAGCGCTGATCGCTCTTTGTGGTGCCAAAGATAAATAAACTATCATATATATGGATATAGTTTGCTCTGACTTTAACCTCTGAGCACTATCGCCGGGTAATTTTAACCCGAGCAAAACAATTTACACGAATTTCAATATGACGCGTGTTAAGGAGTCTGTGCTTCACTAGGGAAGTGTCACATGTCCCAGGAATGAGTAGACCAAAGACCAAGTTTCCAGTATCATTTTAGTATTTTTTAGGAATTCTTTTGTTCTTAATTTCCAAAATTTTCTGTAATTTTTGAGCAAGTTTTAGGAACTTCCTATGTTTTTTCTTTTTCAATAAAATCAATCTAATTTATCAAGTGTTGTCATGTTTTAATCTATTTTTTATGACAAGTGCTTTTTGTTGGGTATATTTTATTGGGTAACAAAGACCCGGCAAAAGTGATGGTGCACCTTTTTATGGCAAGAGTGTTCTAGGGCTAAGAAAAGCACGATATAGGTCCTTTAAAAAAATCACACATTAGTCGCACCTGACTATCTATTAGTCGTACACCGGCCCAAATATACTAAAAATAATAATAAATAACGCAACTTGTATTTCCAAAAACTACGGTACTTACAAACACTGGTTATACTCCCTTTTTGTGATATTATAGAATCATCCTGGAGGCCAAAAAGACGTTTGTACATCGGAATTTACAACCTGTTCATTCATAAAAGACGACAGTAAACTCTGCCATGCGCACCACCTTTCTGTTATTGAAACATGAGGCCCCCCTCCCCTCCAAATGCGTCAAGCCTGCTTCCACCACACACAGAGCTTTGTGCTTCATTTCAAAGTATTCATTTCTTACTAATTAGCCTCTCTGTCTGTATCCCAGAGCTCATGGCTTCCACAATTAGATAAGCCTGCTCTACTTCGCTCCAGGAGAGAAAACCGCAACGCTATTATGAAATGGATCCAGTTTGTATGACTTGCCATTTCCGCACTGAGAGCAAGCTCGTCGGCTCTGAGAAACTTCTGCCGAGTGGAGATCAAAAGGGGCGGAAAGGGCTTTTGGGGGAGAAAATGAAACGAGCATCAGCCAGTGAAGTGTCTCTTCAAACCTTGTGCTGAACCCAATTACCTCCTAATTTAAGTTTTTGAACCTTTATGCATGGTTACCTCTTCAGCGGGCGGCTTTCACATGCCGGAGACGACTCGGACAGTCTGTGTGATGTCACCCATTAACTTTCAGCCTGCCTGTTTAAAGCCTCCATAATGTGATTTTGCTGGCACAGCCGTACATATTTTTTTGTGCATCACTCCAGGCCTAAATCTTCCAAATTGGCTCCCTTTTGAACCTCAATCTACTACTTTTTTTTTTCAAGAACTAAATATTGTCTTTTAAATGACCAAAAAATTGAAATATTTTGGGTTATTTGAATACTTTAAAAAAATAATTAAATATTACATAATCATTCATCAGCTTTGTTTTATTTTTTGGGCACATATTTCTTTAATTACTGTAAGGTTACTATTTATTAAAGATGGTTACTGCAAACTTTTGTTTGTAAAGAAAGCGATTTACTGACTTAGACACTGACTTTATGCAGATGACACATTTGAGATTTTGAAGGGGTGCTCTACTTTTACTCATTAGAAGAAGAAGTTGTTTTATTTTTGTCCACACAGGACCATAAGACGAAGAGAAAAAATCCAGGTCAGCCGTGCATTCATGCATGGAAACCTGCACATCTGCTACAATCATGAACCAGGTGCTATTATCATATATCCAGAGAGTATCTCACTGATTTTGGATACCACTACACAGATTAGTCTAGTTTAGACCTAAAATGACCAAGTCAAATGTTTGTGACTACTCATGTCAGAAACAAGGGCTAATGATTTCAATTTTCATCGGCAGGATTTTTATCAATGACTTTGTATAATGTCAGTTTCACACACAAGGACTTTAAACTTGAACCAAATAGTTGCAGATGTCTTCGTATGATATTAGCTTCAAACACCTGGACTATTAGCTTTTACCAAAATGTTACCAATGTCTTTGCATGATTTTGATTTTTAACACGACTTTCACCAATGACTTCATACGATGTTAGTTTCAAGCTCAAAGACTTTTAGCTTTTACAAATTTTTTTACTGTTTTCTCCGTGTGATATTAGTTTCATAGAAGAGGACGGTTAGCTTTTATCTATATCTTTGTTTGACGTTAGTTTCAAAGCTTTTACCGACTTTTTACTGAAGTCTACATGTGATATTAGTTTTAACCCTTGTGCTATCTTATGGGTTCCACTTGATCCCACTCCCAGCGTTAACGTGCCTTGGTTGGGAGTGGGGTCATCTGGACCCCACAAGACAGTGCTCTGAACCTTTTTTCTTCAATGATCTTCACTGGTGTTCATGAAATACATGAAATCCTCTCCACCTTTATCCACCTTTGTCATGGTAGGGAGAACACGTCAATGTAACGGTGGGGTCATTTTGACCCCAAAAGATAGCACAAGGGTTAAACAAGCTGACTTTTAGCTTTTATCTAAGTTTTACCGTTGCCTTTGGTCAGGTTAATAGGTTTTGTCTAAATCAGCCTGATGATTTAGAGGTTAATGATAATTCACACATCAAAATTTCGCTGTCACCTTATCAAACAGTAAACAAAATGCACCTTTGTATCCCCATATTTGTTGAGGCATGCATTTACCATTGTTTAGAAAATAATTTTTCCTGACACTGAATAGTTAACATGCTAAAAACCCCATAAAGATTCATGTCTGCCCTCTGCTTATCAATGTCTCCGCGCTGAAGTCACAAAATTCCCCACATCGTTGTAGTTTTAGAGAATGAAAGGAAAAACACAAAAGGATTGAAGTCTTATCATATAAAGATATCTTCCTTAGCAAGCCCTCAAATCCATCAAAGTAAGCGACTGGGATGTGGAAAGGTTAGGGAAGCTGCCGGTGCGGGGAAGGTGGGGTAAATTATGCAGCCAGACATTCGGTAATTCTTCGATATCATCTGACATGATGAGAACCATAATGGATGAGAGCTATGCATTGTTTGGCAATTAATTCTCCCCCAACTCCCACCCCACACCTCTTCTGCTGAGACTTGAGCGGGCATTAAATGGAGGTCACAAAACGCTAGGAGAGGTGTATGCACCAGGCTGATATGTATGCACACAGGTACGCAGGCCCGGGGAGAGACTCACTGAGTCTGCATTAAATGACAGCAGCTCTACCTACTCACATAGACACTGCATGGAAATGCTCTGTGGCACACACATTTTTTTTTTGTGAGAATAAAGTTTTATTTAATGAGTTTGCTGGAATAATTGAACCAAAACACATGGGCTGTATAAAACTGTATTTATTTGTGGAAAATTCAGGTCAATAAAAAAAAAAAACCTGCTAGTTGTTATAAGAAAAGAGCTCATTTTAAAGGTATTGCTTACACAAGTCTGTCTTTGTTCATGAAACCTTAAAAAGAATTGTAAACGGAGAAGAAGAAGAAAGAGAAAAAATATTTGATAGGTTTTTGGTTAAAAGCCTTTGCTGTATTTTTCAGACTTTACAGTACACTTACAAGCTTTATTGTTAAAAAAAAAGAGCATTGTGTGTCTTTTAATCTGAAGTACTGTATAATTCTGGTTGTCCTACCTGTTGCTGAAGCAATTTTAATAAACTCGGCACTCGGTCAAAAACTAACATATTTAAATAAATAAAACTGTTATTTATGTCAAATGACTTTAAAAAT
>JAUDJI010001303.1:0-10957 GCA_037389245.1 Oryzias sinensis | reverse complement strand
AAATTCATGTTTCACCTATTGAGCATTTAGTTTTTTGTGGTTAATCATGACATACGTCGTCAAATGATTCGTGACATTAAACTAGATTTATACCAAATATTTGTGCTTGAAATGAAACAGGAAAATTATGTTTGCGTTATATTATCTTGGATAAATGATTATTACAAAATTTTTTTTTTTACTACATTTTTATGATAAATTGAAAAAGACTTTATGCAGGTTTTCATTCGTTTAGAAATAGAGCTTTGTACAGACACACCTTAACCCTCATATTATGTTAAGGGTCAATTTGACCCATTTCAGTTTTTGGTTTGACCAAAGAACTGGTTATCCTTTCTTTTTCTTCATGAAAGTTGGTGACTTTTCCTCACCTAGGGTCATGAACTTGTGTGTAAAATCTGGATACTATGATGTGTCGTGGAATGTCTGTGAACAGTTTGTATACAAAGATGATGTTGCGGGTCATTTTGACCCACACACTTTGATGTGGGCAAGTAGCTGTCCAGATCCGAAATAAACATGTCTCTTTGATGTACTTTATTTTGATTGCTAAATTATTTATATTTTGACTGTCTCTGAATAGACCTTCAGACTCAGAGACCCAGGTGTGTGTGGGGGAGGAGCTTTCTCTCCATTGTCCTTGTCACTGTTCTCGTGTCATCTCTTTGAGAAACACAGCAAAAATGAGCTCCAGAAGATTTACAGCTGAAGAAGCTTTATTACTGTTTTTTGATAGTGATGCAGAGGAAGAAATTTCAGAGATAGAGGATCTTTCAGATGCAGAGGACAATGTTATTGATGATCCAGATTTTCAATTTTCCGACGATGAGGAGGATTCAGAGGACGAGTCTGCCGTTGTCTCTCCATCGGATGAAAACCTGGGTATGGAGCGATCCTCATCCACAGAGGGGACATGGGCATCTAAAGATGGTAATATAAAATGGTCAACATCACCACACCAAAGCCGAGGCAGACTGTCATCTTCCAATATCATCAAAATGACACCTGGTCCAACAAGATTTGCTGTCACACGAGTTGATGATATTCAATCAGCATTTTAGCTCTTCATATCCCAACCAATAGAGAGGATTATACTGGACATGACTAACTTGGAGGGGAGGCGTGTATTTCAAGAGAAATGGAAGTCACTGGATCAGACTGACTTGAATGCTTATATTGGAATTCTGATATTAGCTGGAGTGTACAGATCAAAGGGAGAAGCAACTTCAAGTCTATGGAATGAAGAAAATGGAAGACCAATCTTTCGAGCAACAATGTCTCTGGAGACATTTCATATGATATCTCGTGTGATCCGATTTGACAACCGTGACACCAGAGTTGGTCGACGTGAAAGTGACAAACTAGCTGCAATCAGAGATGTATGGGATAAATGGGTCGAAATTCTACCTTTGTTGTACAATCCCGGTCCCCATGTTACTGTAGATGAGCGACTTGTTCCATTCAGAGGACGCTGTCCTTTCCGACAGTACATGCCCAACAAGCCCGCCAAGTATGGCATAAAAATATGGGCAGCCTGTGATGCAAAATCTAGCTATGCATGGAAAATGCAAGTGTACACTGGAAAACCACCTGGAGGAGCACCTGAGAAGAACCAGGGAATGCGTGTGGTGCTCGAAATGAGTGAAGGGCTGCAAGGTCATAACATCACATTTGACAACTTCTTTACATCCTACCGCCTTGGGGAAGAACTTCAGAAGAGGAAGCTGACTATGTTGGGAACAGTCAGAAGAAATAAGCCAGAACTTCCCAGTGAAATTCTCAACATACAGGGGAGACCTATGCATTCCTCAATATTTGCTTTCACTGAAAAAGCAACAGTTGTTTCATACTGCCCGAAGAGAAACAAGAATGTTCTTGTAATGAGTACAATGCACACAGATGCATCTCTGAGCACAAGAGATGACATGAAGCCACAAATGATCCTGGACTACAACTCCACCAAAGGAGGAGTTGACAATCTGGACAAAGTCACAGCAACATACAGCTGCCAGCGCAAGACTGCTCGTTGGCCCATGGCAATTTTCTTCAATATTGTGGACGTGTCTGCCTACAATGCCTATGTCCTGTGGTCTGAAATCAACCAGGAATGGAACGCCGGCAAACTGTACCGACGTCGGCTTTTCCTGGAGGAACTCGGCAAAGCACTCATCACTCCCAAGATCCAGAGGCGAGCCAGGCCCGCTCGATCACCAGCAGCTGCAGCTGTCATTGAAAAGATCAAGTTCAGGCCATCCAACCAGTCTGCAATGGATCCAGTGGATACAGATGTAAAGAAACGAAAAAGATGCCAGGTCTGTCCCTCCCGAGATGACAGTAAAACAAGTACCTCTTGTGTAAAATGCAAGAATTTCATCTGCAGAAAGCACACAGTTACATTCTGTCCTTCATGTGGAGAACATTGAAGATACTGAATATTGAAAATCTCAGAAAATGTGACAAGTTAAATTACAAAAAAAAGTGTTTGTGAAGGAAAAAAATATTAAATATAGTGTTGGAATAAAAAAATAGTATTGTTTGTCTCTTTCCTAAATCTTGAAATATTCTAAAATAAAGTTGATATCAGTTTAACCTGTTTTTTTTATTGTTTTGAGTGGATTTACACAGTATGGGTCAAAATGACCCGCAACATAATCAAGGTAATTTTTTTTCAACATAATACGAGGGTTAAGGAAATGTATGTGTTACAAATATATTGAAGCTAAAGCTAACAAGCAGTATGTTTATTAAAGAAAACATTCATAACATTTGACGAGGTCTGATTTATATAGAATTAACATCTAATTCAGGAGTGTCAAACATACGGCTCGCCAGATGGTTCAATCCGGCCCAGTCAGAAAGATTAAAAATTATAAGAATGTTTAAAAAAAATAAGCACGTTTTTGCTGCTGCGGTGGGGGTCTTGGGGTGGGGATGGCTGGGCACTCTCCCTCCGTCTTTTCACATTCCACCATCCATTTTAGAAGAACATAAACACTCACCTGAGCATAGGTGTTAGCTCACCTTTGCACTAATAGTTTGCATGATTGAATGAATGAAAGATTTCACATTAGTTGGTTTAAAAGCATAAGTATGCGTGTGAACACTATCTGTTTTGTGTACATGTTGACATGTCGACATTTTTGCAGCTAGCAGGTGTGTTGGTAACATTGGAGTGTGTGTGTGGACAGGCCCCGCCCTTTTTGTACTACATTTGAACCTTACCGTAATGATAAACAACCAGTAAACCTGTCTGCTCTATGCTGCTTCATGGTCTTACCCCCCCTCCCGCTTATCACCCCCCCCCCCAACATCCCTCTTTCTTCTTCCCTTCTTTCCTTTTCCGTCTGGTCCAACACCAAAGTTTTCAAACATGATTGAAATTCATAAAGTTTGGCCTCAATTACAAAGGGGTTTATTCAGAGATACCTTTGGTTTGTCTGAAGATTAATAACCCCTCTTGTTAAAGTAAAATATGTCCAACACAAGAGGCCCTCAGCTCTCATCTGCCTGCCCAGCTGTTGGACAGGATAAGTTAAAAAAAAAAAGAAGAAAAAAAAGGGTTGAAGTCCTGAGCTTTCCAGGAAAAAACACATGCTTGGCCTCTTGAGTTCAGCCTTAGCCATTTACTGGATGGACTCTGAAAGGATGACAGTGTCTTGAGAATCAGATGAATCAAAGTATGATGGTTCAGACCGCTCAGAAGATTGTACCATAGGAACAGAATCTGAACATTGACAGAAGAACATCAGACAAAAAGAGGACATCAAACAAGTTCTTTTATCCAAGAAAATTGAAAACTAAATTCACACAAAGCAGTGGCATATTTGATGGTTAACACTCCAACAGAAGGATCCTTAACTACATCCTGAAACACATCATCATCCAACTCAGTCCCAAAGCTGTCAACAACCGTTACAGCTTCGGTCACAGCAGGGACACCACATTTTGCTAATGCAAGAAAAAAAAACATGACTGTGTGAACCAGATTCATGAAATAATATTCTTCAAATACAAACATATCTAGGAAGTCTGGGACAAAAGACATCCATGAATCAATGTATGAAGTAGGACTAAGGAGAAAAAACTCATTGCAGAAGCTACATTATGTAGTACATACGTTCTTGTATGGATTCGCATAAACCAAAAAGGGTTCAGATGCTCCATTCACACCAGCCGTGGATATAGCGGTTTCAGAAAGGCGCATTCAGCCGTTGGAGGCAGCCCGCGACTGGTGGATTCATAAACGTGCTCAGCGACGCATGAACGGGAGAACTGAGCGCAGAAACCCAGAATTCAGGTTGACATGCATTTGCAAAGACTTTTCAATGAAAGTAGCTGCTTGAACTTGATTCTGCCGTAACTGGTTCGAATGCACAAGGTCAAATCTCCCACAGCCAACACAGGAGAACAACGTCGCAGAGTCAGGTGCCGATTAACAAAACTTTAACCGGAAATGCAACCGCGGACTTCCGGTTCCCGGTTACACAGCAGGACGCGTGGCGTGCCTCTCTGCGAATACAACTATCTTCAAATTACTTAAAAAGTTGATTTTCTCCAAAAAAGAGAGCTGACCATGCCCACGAAGAAAACCCAGGAATACGAAGACCTCAAAAAGTCTCTTGACATTATTCAAGAAACGCTGAAAAGTTTTATGGAACAAGTGACCGCTAAGCTAACGCCACTTTGGGAAATGATGGAAGAGTTCCGAAGATTTCGGGCTCAAAACGAGCAGCGAGTAAACCGGGTCGAGATTCTGAAGAAAAGACTGGACGATGTGGAACAGCAAGTAAGGATGAATAATGTCATTCTCACTGGAGTACCAATCAAAACCGGAGCGAAGCTGACAGCAGGAGCTAGCACTGCTAATGCTAGCGTAGCTAGCAGTGCTAATACGGGGATCGGTGAAGAGACTCTGGAATAGCAAATACATTCATTTCTCACATCTAAAGGGATTTCCCTGGATCTCAATACCATAGAGACCTGCCACCTGCTCCCCAGGAGAAAGGAGACAGATAAACCAGCAATCCTCATCAGGTTTGTGAATCACAAACACAAGCTAGCTCTGATGAATCATAGAAGAAATCTGAAGAGATCTGCTGCTTATCTGAACGACCATCTGACCAGAAGGAATGCTGAAATCGCAAAACATGCCAGGCTACTCAGGAAGCGTAAGCAGATTGAGAACACTTGGGTTAAAGGATGCAGGATTTACGTCAAACCGCTCGGTCCACAGGACCGGGCCAAGGTTCTGGTTGTGAACACCATGAAGGATTTTGAGAAGTGTCTTATCACGATCGTCTGAAACAACATGGAGTAATAAACCAGAGCCAAATAATTTCAAGAAATATGACGCCTGGATTCCTCACTTTCTCCATACGTCTGACGTCACCTGAATAACAGCAGAGAGTTCTGACCTGCAGACAACTTGACCTCAACTTTCACCGCAGCTGATATCAGCTGAAGGATATGGAACTGAATCTAATGTCTGCAGACATAACATGGAAGAGAACTATTAACTGTTTTGAACCCAGAAGAACGGCTGTCATTCAGCAGAAGAAATACCAACCTTGGACAATCGACAGATAATGGACCCTTTTTATTTTTCCCTTACAGCATTACTTTATTATAAAAAAAAATAAAAATACAAAATAAAAAAAGTAAAACAAATGATCAATCACTTATTGAAAATTGTTAAATTGATTGACTTTTAATATTACTTCACTTGCTCCAAAAATTGATTCAAAAATCTTTCCCAATGTAGCATAATTTTGCACGTTTTTAGCTTTTGATACTTGCTTTGCTATGAAAATTCCTGTTAGTGTTGTGTCTACTTTACTGATATAGTATTATGTTTTATTCATATGAATGACTTTTATAAGTAACATAATCTGCATATATTTCAGATGACTGATCTGCATTTGCCATGTTGATTTCTAAAAGTTATTTTTGACGTAATACTTAAGCAATTCATCTTTGGCATGTGCTTTATCGATACCTTATGACTCTTAATTTTGTCTGATAAAAGCTAGGAACCGGATATTGATAAATCATGTAATAAAATGGTTATAGTATAACGGGGTGGGATTATATAAATTCGCTTCCTTCCACTCCCTTTCAAGCAATATTTAATATGTTTAATTATCCTAAGTTTGATTAGTTACTCTATGAATGTATAACTGATGATTATATTGCTTTTGTGTATCATTTCTACTTAATTGCTTGAAATAAACCATTTAAAAAAAAAAATAAAAAAAATAAAACTGAGTCATCTTTGCTCTCCCTCCCTAAAAGAGAAATTATTAACCCCTTGATGCCTGGATTTATTCACTGCAAGGACATCATTGCTGTTTTTGCTTTTGAGTAGATGCTACCAGAAGATGAGTTTGGAGCAGAAGTGGTTTCATGCGTATTTGCATCACGAGGCATCAAGGGGTTAAAGAGTTGTGTGGTTGAGAATCCCACAATAAAGCAAAATGCTTCTTTTATGTCTTCAAGGCTTTACAGAGTTTCTCCTTTTAGTGAGCTGGAAAAGCTGGAAGCACCCAGCGCTCCTCCTAAACCAGAACCAAGCAAAAAGGAGGCAACAGCCCCCTTTAGTGACCAGACAGGGGGATCTGAGGACCCTCAGGTCCCCTCTCCTGTGCCTGACAGCAGCAGCAGCAGCATGGTCGAGTACGGACGGCATGACTGCCTCGGGCTTTAATCCACAACATCTTTACAGAATGATCTAGATAAAGGAGGTTTTTGAACACCTGAACAGAGCTGTTCTATCTTCAGTTTGCTCTTTCAAATGTTACAGAACAAAAAGTCTCTTTTAGTTCAGGACAGTTAAAAAACCTTCCTAAAATGTTAACTGAAGGGACGTAATTTTATCACTTAGATTCAATTCAATGTTACTTGTTTAGCCCGAATTCACACCAACAGTCGTCTCAGGGAACTTCGTACCGGTAATTGTAAGGTAAACATAGAATCAAAAAGGATCATAAATACATAGAATTCAATAGGAGAATACCAAACTTTAACAAACAGACTAAGGTAAACTCGCATCCCGGTCCTTAGACCCCCCTTATCTGTAAGGAAAAACTCCTAAAAAAACGGATTCCGGACAAAAAGCAGAAACCTCAGGGGTGTCCACAAGAAAGAAGGAGGGATCCTCCCCCAGGACGGAAAGTCCATGTACCAGAACTCTTAGAGAAGAATTAACTTATCTAACTCTTAAACTACATATTTAAAGTCCAGCAGACGAGCTTCATCCAGTTGAAGTGGGGGGACGGCTGGGGGCGCCAGTCGAGGCGGAGATAGCATCCACAGCCAGGTGTAGGAGCAGTAGTAGAGGCAGGCCAGAGACAAGGTACGCGGTCAGGTACAGGAGCACGGAGGAGCCACCTGGAATCAGAGGAGAAGCTTATCTTTAGCCTTAAACACTGCTTAGTTTGAACAGAAATGGAATGAAATGATGACGGTGATGATGATGAGGTGTTGTCACCGTTTCTCAAACCTTCACGTGGGTTCGTCTCTATAAGGGTTCGGCAGTACATCTCCTCTCACGGAGCGTCCATCCAAAAGACCAAACTCTTCCTGGAGAAGGAGAGCAGCCGGCTGCAGGAGCGGCAGGCAGCTCTGCCGGCGGCCCAGGCCAGCTCGTCTCAGGGCCATCGTCTTCTGGGGGTCACCGAGGAGGTGATGAGAAGCCTTCAGCTGGTACGGAGGGGGGTGGAGTGGCTGACTGTAAACAAAGGCCTAAAGAGTTCCCTCCTGTTCCGCCCAAGAGGCCCGGGCGGTGGCAGAGCTACAGCGCACGGTCCAAACAAGAAACGCGCTGCTGCGCAGGAAGGAGGAGCAGCTCCAGCAGCTGGAGACCTCCATGAGTGAGGAGGTCAGAGAGCCTGAATGAGTCAGCACCAGTGGGCGTACAGAGCACTCCAACTCTTTGACCTAGAGGAATACATCACGTGATCTCCTGATCATGATGTCAGACAATTTACAGGCTTGAGTTTAGTTGTGCGCACATTCTTGCTGTCGCAGAGTTGTGTTATCTTTTTTTGTGTGGAAAGTAAGTAAAGATGAAAGCCTAAGGTCCTGTGGCTAATGAGATACTGAGGCAGTGGGAATGATGGTTTTAATTACTGCCCAGGAGCCGTCCATAGGGGGAGATTGCTCAGGAGCATGCTGAGTGTCCTAGGTTGGGAGTTCAGCCTCATGCCAGTCATACTGTGCCTGCCTGCCTCTGATTCTCACTCCCCTCTCCTCATTCCCACATTGTGTTCATTAGATCCTTTGCTGCAGAAGCTTCACTGCACCTTTGTCCAAACCACTGATTTGGACAAAGGGAGGCAAAACCAGCATCAATTCAACTTCGGATCCCTTTAGAAAGTTTCAGTGATTCCGAAAGAAACCTAAAATTCCCTTGAAATTAAATCTGCAGGCTGCACTAGCATTGTGCAGTGGTTAGGAACCCCATCTGAAATGATATCTAACTCACACAAACTAAAAACGGCATTGTGAAGCTGCTGTTGGGACTAAATTCACGCTTCTTTGGCGCTGCAGAGAGGCGGCTGCCTGTTGCCGCGGCTCCGGTTTGTTTAGGACGTTCCGTGTTTTTGTCTTTAGTATTTATTTTAGTCTTGTTTTTTTTTGTCTTTTGTCATTCTCTTTTACATTCTTCAGACATCACCATAGCCAACAGCATGGATTTTATTCGCTCCAATCTTCTGTGGCTACTTTTTTTACTACTCTCATTACTCCTCGTAACTGAGTGTAACCCGCACAGCGGCAAGTCTTTTGTTTATTTATATTTATAGTTATCACGGGGGACTTTAGTCACGTTAATTTGGACGGGACTCTTACCGAATTTACGCAGTATGTGGACTGCCCCACCCGTGACAACAAAACCCTAGATCTGTTGTATGCTAATACCCTGGGAGCATACAGCACTACAGCCCCCCCCCCAATCTTGTACTGCTTTCTCCAAAGTACATTCCTTTGGTCAGGAGAATGCCCCTGTCCAAAAGGAGGATGAAGAAGTGGACTCCAGAGGCTGAGGAGACCCTGCAGGACTGCTTCGAGTGCACAGACTGGGATGCTCTCTGTCTGCCCCACGGTGAGGACATCAACAGCACGACTGACTGTATCACGGAATACATTACATTCTGTGAGAACACCATCATGCCCACGAGGACTGTCTGCTGTTACCCCAACAACAAACCGTGGATTACAAGTGACCTGAAGGCCCTTTTGAATGAAAAGAAGAGGGCCTTCAGGTCGGGTGACAAGGAGTGGCTGAAAAGGGTGCAGCACCAGCTGAGAGACAGGTTGAGGGAATGTAAGAATACCAACAAGGGAAAGCTGGAGGCAAAACAACATGAGAGGTGTGGTCTGGGATGAAAAGGATTACTGGATGTGGGGGGAGAAGCAGATTATGTGAGGGTGACAGAGAAAGAGCTAACGACCTGAACACCTTTTTCAATAGATTTAGCTCTCCTACTGCCCAGGTCCACCCTACCCCCCCTCCGGCATCTTTACAACCACCCACCCCTCATTATGCAACCCCCCCATCAACCCCCCTCTCCCTCATCTTCCTTTTGCCTAACTGACCAGACTGAAACTACCCCCGACCTTGCACCAAGGTTTCCACAGAGACATGAAACCAGAGAACCTTTTATGCATGGGCCCAGAGCTTGTCAAAATAGCAGACTTTGGGCTTGCTTGTGAAATCAGATCTCGGCCTCCATACACTGACTACGTCTCCACTAGATGGTACAGAGCTCCAGAGGTGCTTCTCAGATCCACATCCTACAGTTCACCCAATGTGACCCACTGTGAGGGTCACATTCTTTGATTTCTCCAGTGCGTTCAACACCATTCAGCCCTGGTTACTGGGTGAGAAACTGCAGCGCCTTGGTCTCCTGGATCATTGATTACTTGTCAGATAGGCCGCAGTTTGTCCGGCTGGGCAGTGTCCTGGTCTTTTCCACATTCAGCAGCAGGTGGTTTGCTCCAGACCATCTCATACCTGTCAAAGTATCGCTTTTACAGAGCACCACAAAGAAAACACGTCCAGGATCAAAAACCTTCAAAACGGAAACAGGAGACACACAATGAAAGCACAAAAAACATGGACTACAACGAAGAACTGGACGAGCCATCTCAGGGATATTCTACAGAGCATGAGTGGACTGAAGATGAGGCCAATAACACTCATTTGTCAGGACGACTTTGCCAAACAACTAAGATTGTTTGTTCGAGTCACTAAGCAGGGCTTCACCAGAAGACAATAAATCTGCTTTTAGCCAAGTGTCTGCAGAGGAGGAAGAGTTAATGCATCTTGAATTTATTTCTGCTGTAACAAAAGATATTTTGTCAAGAGGTCACATCTCTAACAGGGTCATCGACCATGTGATGCAGAGGCATATCGAGATGAATTTGCATAAACTCGATGAGGATAAAATGCACCACCTCCTGGAAGTGCTGCATAAAGAGCTGGAAGATCCATCCAACACATTCCTCCCATCAAAAGAGGCTGAGATCAGGGAAAATTATGATAACACAAATATAATAATACATGGCTAAAACTGCAACCCCTTTCCAACCAGCAGAGCTACGCACTGTACTTTTTAAAATTTACACGTAGCTATTTGTTAACTGTTATGTATGTTACTTTAGTTTTCAGCTAATTTCTTAGTTTGTTTTCTGTGGTTGTGTGGCTGTTCTGGTTTAAAGTATGCCTCTGAAAAGTAGCAACTTAAAAATGACTATCACCAGAAAGTGTCTTTCAATTAGCAATAAATCTTTTACGTCAAAAGGCAGACATTGAAAACTTTCAAAAGAGAATATGAAGATGTTACCACAGATGTGGAGAAGGAGAAACGAGACATTGACACACTAAGGACTGAAAACTAGGCTCTGCTGGGAGAAATCCAAGCTTTAGAAAGAGTTGTGAAAAGGAAGGCCGAGGCAG
>JAUDJI010001302.1:0-10958 GCA_037389245.1 Oryzias sinensis | reverse complement strand
CACCTGTTTCCACTTTAGTCACTGTATATATTCTTTGTCAACCCAGTCATGGTCACAGGATCGTTTCGTTTGTTTGTACTCTCACGAGAATAGTAGATTAAATTCGAGTTATACTCATCCGCTGGCGTCCTGCGTTTGTGTCCACCACACGACCCTGACAAAAGGAGTTTCCAGGCCAGCAGGGCTTGTTTGTAAAAGTTTGAAAGTTTTGTGGGTAATTTTTCTATTTTATAATTACATTTTAGCAAGAATTTAATGCCTCCCATTGTGTCAAATATATATTTGGGAAATGCATTCCAGATATTGTCTTCACCTTTCAATAAATTACTTTATTTTAAAAGAGTTGTTTAAAGTTTCAAAGGTTAATACATCCATGCCCCCATGTTTTCTGGTGTTACAAAAAACATTTTTTTCCTTAAGTAATGACATTTTTTCCTCCAAATAAAATCAAACAATGTTTTCTCTAATAGGTTATGTGTTTTGGCATTTCTAAAGACAGAGACACATAGACAGATCTAGAGATTCCTTCAGCTTTAGATAACAGAATTCTACCGTTCAGAGAGATTTCTCATTAACCACATGTTATAAGGCGCGGTGGAGTTTAGAAACAAAGGATTTGTATGTTTGTGTCAGTGTGGGGGGGCTCGAAAATATTCTAATCTTCAGAAAGGGGGCCCTGCAGAAAAAGTTTGGGAACCACTGAATTAAAACATGCATTTGACTCTGAACAAGTCTAAAACAAATCCAAGCAAAGACCAGCGCTGGGGCTCTTCTGAAAGTCCAGACACAGAGAGGCCCAGAGTGACCCCCATTTCTCCTTTTTGCTCTCTCCAGTGGCTGACTCCGCCCCTTAGGACGTCCCCCTGTGTGGATCAGTGGTCAGTGGGTTGGAACCTGCTGCAAATGCAGGCTCTGGTTCTAACTGCTGGATCAGAAGTGGAATGTGAGCTGTAGTGGTGTGTCTGCAGCTGGATGTGGAACACATGAGGGAGGGGTCAAAGGTCAATCTTTCCTCCAAACAAATGTTGTCAGTCTATTCTCCAACAATGCTCCAACATCTTCAAAGGTTTTTGGTCCCAAATCCAGAGTGGAGCTGGTAGGACGTGATCATTTCAGCCTCAGATTTGGGATCTGTCATCTCTCTGCCACCGTGGCACCGAGTGATGAGTTCATGCTCCAAAGCGGCCCGATCGCTGGCTTTAGGGACTATTCCAAAAGCTTTCAATGATGGCGGGGAATGAACATTAGGAACAGATGACGGCTTGAAATGTCTGCTGTTGGTTTCTGATCCAGACAGAAATTCAATCAAATGTCTGTGAATCCATGATTTCCTTAGAATCTTTGACTCTAGATTCAGATCCATCTGGTTCAAAGGATGAAACTGCAGCTAAAAGTCTTTCAAAAGTCCAAATCATCAAAGATGAAACAGAAAGTTCCTAGAAAGTCAAATGAAAAACAATCAGATTGTCTTAGATAAACCCGTTTGGAAGTTGAAGCATAGAAACAAAGAAAGTTCCAAAAGCTAAAAGCCTTAAATAAAGAAAAGTCCAAAGAAAAACAGAAATCCCACATTTGGATCAGTAAAGACATGAATTCTCCAGAAACATCCAGAAACAGCTCTGAGCAGCAGCCATGAAGGGACTGAGAACAGACGGACATCAAAGCAGAATCCAAGCAGCACCTTCATCCTGATGAAGCTCCGCCCTCTGACCTTCAGCAGTCATCTCCAGGCTCCGCCCCCAGTCTGTGACGGCTGGATGATGCTGTCCTCCACCTGCAGCTGGACCTGGATGTTCTCTCAGACCATGTGGCCTCATGGATCAGAAGGTTGAGGGTTCAAGTCCCTTCATGGTTGAAGTCAGACAGAAAGTGAAAAAGAGGGAACATTCAGAGCAGTTTCTGTGCTGTTTGCTTCCTCATGAGTCACGTCTAGATCAGGGGCCTCATTTATAAACGTTGCGTACGCACAAAAGAAGGCGTACGCCACTCTCTACGCAATAGTTGAGATTTATAAAAAGCAAACTTGACGGGAAAATGTGCGGTCCTCCACGCAAGCTCTGACCCAGGCGTACGCACAAAAACGGGTGAAATGAGAAACGGCGACACCGTCGGCAGATGGAAGAAACACGTGAAAGTGACAGTGTGTGCCAAATCGTGCTGGCATGTGCTGTGCTACACAATATGGTACAGCTTAAAAACGTGCCTCTACCCCCTGGCGCTGATTGCTGTGTTGGCCCCGACCCTGAACCCCATCCCCACGCATTTGAGCCAAATGCTGCTGCTGTGCGCCAGCGTTTGAAAGTGATGCGTCGCTTGTAAAGAACAACAAAAGGTGTGGAAAATATTATTTATTCAAGAATTCCCTCATTGTGCAGTTTATTTCAGTCAGGGCAGTCTTGATTTCGCCCAACCCCTTGGCCACCTCTCTGATTGAACTACTGACTTCCCTCTGCATTTCAAGGACTGCATCGGTGAGGACACGTCCACTGCTGGAGGGTTGAGAGCCGCGTGCCGTGGAGACGCTGGGTCCAGACGGCTGCTCAGCTGCAGCATCGTAACCACTGGCCCCGCTGGAACACCCAGCAACTACAATAAAATTGTTCTATATTAATAATCTGTAATTGTGTAGCCTGCATACATGTGACTTGACTGCATTCATTTTAATTATTTCTCTTGCCTGTGTCACCTGGTGCGTCTTGCGCGTCGGCGTCCCCCGATGAGGGGGACTTAATAGGGATTCCCCAATAATAGCCGCCAGTCTCTCATCAAGAGGGGTCAGCTCCGGTCCCCCCCGTGGCGGACACACTCTGCCGATGCAGCGCTAGACGTTTTTCTGCCTCGACTTTGATGTCCGATCATTTCTTTCATTTCTTTTTTATTTCAGCCACGGTCCGAGGTTGTGAGGCTACAGCATTTACGGCGTCTGCCACCGTTTGCCGCTCACATGCCTTTTTGGCATTAGTAATGCCCACACTGTGCCCTCCAAACAACATTTTTCTCCTCTTTTCCACCTCGCCAACGATAACTTCTACTTCACATTGAGTGAAGTTACGTTTTTTTATTTCCCCTCTGTGTTTGCCAAGATTTAGCAAGCCATGAATATTAATTTGTGGGCGTTTCACGGACTATTTATGGGCAACTATGGACGTGTCATGACGCCGCTAAAGCTGCGCTACATTTAGAAGTGGTTGTGATTTATTAAGGGAAAGATCCGTAGGATGTGCGTGCGCACGGTTTTATAAATCCGAATATTTCTGTGCGTACGCATGTCCTATGTTTCATCCGTACGCCACTTCTAACGCAAATCCTACGCAAAGTTTTATAAATGAGGCCCCAGGTCATCAGAAAGCCCATCAGATACAGAGAGACTTGAATAGAAAAAAATATAATAATAATAACATGTGTATGTTCTTATTTATTGATTCGTTTTGTTACAAGGATTTTTGGAAATAAATTTGATTTAGTTTGCGGACAATGTGATTTATTTATTAAAGGAAAATGTTTGTGGTATTAAGGTTTTGTTCTGAACAAGGAAGGAAAATGTAAAAAAGTCAACGTTCCTGAATTATCACCAGAGAGAGAGATAGAGACAGGCAGACAGACAGACAGAAAGCAAGCGAGCGAGAGAGACAAATTAGACGTTTGTCAAATAAAGCAAGATAAAACTAAACTAAAGGACTGTTTATTTGAACAACACAAAAATTAAGATTTGCATTTGAAATAATATTATATTTTTATCAATAAGTGTTGAAATATGAGGAGAAAATTGCATCCAAAAGAAAAGGAAATCCAAAAGTTTACTTTTTTACGATTCGTCTGAAACTGACGTTCATCTGTTCATTACCCCCAGGCAATAAAAACATAATATGGTTGTTATGGAGATAGAAATCAACAGAAAAGTTGAGAACTCATGTAATTCTTACCAATACGATCATCTTAATCAATGTGTTTTTCTGAGTCAGTTGAGGATGCTGATCATAACGCTGATCGCTCATGCAGAGCAGCAGGACTGCAGTCCAAAGTCTCCTCTGTAGCTCACACCAAAACAACCCCCCCCCCCCCCCCCCCACCCCCCCACCTGCAAACACAAAGCTATGAGTCCAGCTGCTCTTCTCAGAATCATGCTTCACTAGTGTGGAGCAGCAGGTTCATTCTAACAGCCACAGATCTTTTTACAAAGTGGGTTGTTGAAAAATCTCTCCATAAACAAAACAAAGAATAATGTCAGACACAACTTAAGAGAATAAAGAACTTTATGTTACAAAATGAAATGTGAAATGATAATATGTAGAGCCCTGGCAGATCTCCACAGATCTGTCCAAGTGGGTTTAATACACGATTGAGGATCAGTATGAAACACAATTGATGTTGATGACATGGTTTATCAGATTTTTGTCAACCACTGGCACCTGGGGGGCTTTGGATATTTCAGTTCCTCAGACCTGAACCTCTAAAGGCCCGTACACACCGGGACGAATTTAACGCCTCGTGACTAAACAAAGGGCACCAATGAGAGTGTGCACACCGACGCGAAAAAACGCCACGCGTTAAAGCGTCAAAAAACAAAAACGCCTCGGGTTCGTTTTTTTTTCGACGCGTTGCGTCGAAATCTATTCGACCAATGAGAATGGCGCTTTTGCACACGTGTCTGGAGCTTCTGAAGTTACGGTAAAACACAACTTGAGGGCGCTCAAACACAAAACTGCCTTTCTGAGCACACATACCAGCGAAGAAGATAGACGCCAAGTAGCGTCTACACTGCCGCGAAGAAATAATGACGGACATTCTAAAATATCCCCGAACCAAGCACCAATTGGAGCAACTGGTGCTTGAAATATTCATGTTTTCTTTGTTTGATTCTGACAATCGCGTAAATACTTGCTCTCTTCTTCTGAGTGAAAAGCGACTTTAAGAAGCGTAAAGTTGCGCAGCGCCACCTTGTGCACAGGAGTATTTCTGTTTTACATTAAGCGCCATCTAACGTCAGGGAATGAAATTGCATGTTCGCTCGACTCATCGTCAGCGAAAATCGCCTGGCTGTGAACACAAAAAACGTGGCGAATAACGCCTGGCGAATATTCGTCCCGGTGTGTACGGGCCTTTACTCTTTAGGACCCAGCAGCATATTGACTGCTGCAGCTGATGATACGTGATTTCTTGTAACTGCAGGTAGGAGGAGAGTCACACCCATGCATATGCACACACGCACACGCGCGCGCACACACAAACACAAACACAAACACAAACACACACACACACACACACACGCACACAAGTCGTGTCATCTCCTGTTAAGTAAATCAGAGACTCTCTCAGGTTTCTGGGAGGAGCCTAACACAAACACACACATAAGGGGGCGGAGCTCTGCTCAGGTGTTCCTGAATCAGGAAATGAGGAAGTTGAGAGTTTTCCTCGTGTCAGAGCAGACAGAGCAGGACTTTCTTCTTCTTCACGGTGAGTCTTTGTGTTTCTGTTGTCTTCTCCACTCATGATGAAGGCCGTGACGTGTCTGTGAGGAAGAGGAGCAGCAGAGGAAGAGCTCAGACTGAAGTTTGTTTTCTTCCAAAAAGCAGCAGCTAAAGGTCACTGCAGGTCACCTTTCTGCCAGAAACAGAGCAGAATGCAGCTGTCAGATCTGCCCTGAAGGACAAACTTTGAGTTCTTCTGGATCCTTGTTCTTCCAAACAGTTGGTGACTCTGCTCCAGCCTTCCTCTCAGCTCACATTCTAATGACATTCCAGAGAGGCTGTGGAAGCTCCTCAGTGCTTTGATCTCTGCTGAAGAAGGTTGTGAGGCTCTCAGGTCCTCAGTGCTGAACAACTGCATGTTTCCAATCCTCTCAGGACTGACATCTCCTTCATTTCTGAACTTCTGACATGATTCTGATGGAACACACCTGGGAGCTCCTCTCTGATTGGTTCTTCCACAAACATCATTTCTTCATCATCTGTTCTGTAGTTTGAATCAAATCACCTCCAAAGGGTCTCCTTACAAGCAGGTCACATGACCTTACCTTTCTCAGTCACTGAGATCAACAACCTGTCAATCAGCTTGAAGCTTCGCCCCTCCTCTCAGCTGCAGTCAGGTGGTGTCAGGTTTTTTCTTGATCTTGTTCTCTGTCTTTAATTAAGGAAATCTCAGATTTCTGATTCTTTCTGTCTGGAGGTTCTTCTCAGCTCTGATCTCAGCATCTTCATCAGTGATCCAGAGGTCTTCATCAAATCTCTGAATACAGAGCTGCTCAGCCTGCAGCTCTCTGCTCATTTCTGCATCTCAGAGGAAGAATTAATGTCTTTCTTTTTTTCTCCTCATTCTTTGATTTCTGTCTGTTTTTCTTGTTGTTTACTGAAGTGTAGAAACAGGAAGTTTGTTGTTTCTTTAGTAAATGATAAATGGCGTATACTTATGCAGCGCTTTTCTTCTTCTTTCAAAGGCCCAAAGCCTTTACAGTCACACATTCTCTGCTGCTTAACACTGGCACCAACCTCCCACCAGAGCCAAGGTGGGGTTCAGTGTTGGTTCTATGTTGGAGATCTGCTTGTTTACAACAGACTGCATCTTCTTCTATGGTTGTATTGTAATTTGTCCAGACTTAAGCGTGGAGATTCTGTGTGGGGGGTTTATGGCATGCATTATCCACAAACAGTGATTCTAAAACAGTTCTGTGAATTTTATGTTCTTCAAGACTTTATCTGAAGCGTCATTTGGATCAACAGACAGCCAATCACATAATGTGACTTCAGCACTAGTCGAAAGACCCCAAACGATTGTTACAGGCCAAATGGTTGTGGTACCGACAACGCTTTTGCCTTTATGTTCATGTTGGTGACGATTTTTGGCCGTTTTCTCTGAGTGGATGTTTGTGGAGGTCAAAGGTCAGACAGAGCAGCTTTAAGCTCTGGAAACTAGGAAGAAGAAGGTTTCAATGCTGAAGAAGTCAACCAACCAGCAGCAGATGAAGCTGCTGCAGACTGACAGCTGATGGAACTGAAGCACTTTCTACATTCTAGTTCCAAATGTTCTACAGAATCCATCAGAGGTTGAAAGTCTTCCTCAATACTCGAGTACTTTAGTTCAGCAGCTCCTCTTTTCCTCTAAGGTGAAGCTTCATGTGGACGACTTCTTCTTCTCTCCTCTTTTCTGGAGCTTGGGCTCCATGCAGTCTGATCAGCTCTGATTTGGGCTTCAGTTGATGTTTGTGATCAGGAACTCTGGATTCTTCTTAGAAGGAGACGTTCTGCCTCTTTAGCAGAGAGCAGAACGTTGATCTGATCTGTTGGAAGCCACTCCATCCTGAAGCTGCACTGCTGAGTTCCTGTCCACCAGGGGGCAGCACTGCTTCCATCCAGCTGCAGGAAACCTTGATGTTCTGCAGAATCTGCAGCTGTTCAGACACGCCCTGTTACTGAGGAACACAGACGTCCTTCAGGAATGTGGTTCTGCTGCAGAACATTCTTCCAGAGTAAAGCAGAGAAAAAGTCCCACAGATCATCTGGAAGATCCACATTCTTTCAGTCAGAGCTGCTCTCAGGCTCAGACTCTTGTTCCAAACAGTCTGAATGTTAAAGTTTCTTTTAGCAGTAAAGAGATCAGAGGTCAGAGCAGAGCTTTCAGTCAACACTGAACACTGAGAAAATTTCACAGAAAAACTAAGAATGTTCCATAAAATCTGAACAATGTTGATATCTGCAGATCAATTCCTGTTTCCTGTGATGCAACAACCTGACAGTTGATCTGACAGTAAAGGAATGGATGAGAAAGATGACAGGAACAGAAAACAGACTGGAGGAAGATCAGCAGGTGGAGAAGTGAAACACCTGTAGATCCTGATCCTCTGAGGAAAACAGAGATTTGGATGTTTGGAAAGATCAATGTGACTCTATTTCTGGACTTTTTCTAAATTTCCTGCATTGATAAAAGTGTCAAACTGCAGGGTTTTTCTGCTCCTCACATCTTTCTCTCTGTTGGAATCTGTGAGAGTTTTTCCTAGAAGCTCTGACAGATCTGGAAAATCCACATTCTTTCAGTTTGATGTTTTCTTTGTGATCAAATCTCTGCCTCCAACGGCTTTTCTGACTTGTTCACATTTAGACTTCAGTCTGCTCAGTTTTTAGATTTTGCAGAGGAAAGTGATCATCAAAATCCTAAAATCATCTAAATCCGAAACAGAATCATAATTCCACTTCATTAAATCCATTTGTTCTTCAGTTGTTTTCCTTCAGTTTCAGGATCTTGTGGATTTGAAACATTGTGATTCTAACAGACATGGAAAGAAAAGCTTCTCAGCTTCACTGTCAGCCATTTTCCTGAGATGCATGTGAACAAACTCTCTGTTCCTCTGAGTCTGACTGATGATCAGAAGGAGCTGTTTCCAGGAAATAGTCAGGCCCCTCCCTTCAGCTCCATCAGAGTTTCTGCTTCAGTGTCTCAGTAGATGACAGATGAGGGGAGGTCATGCATGTCAGGAAGCAGAAGGTCACATGACCTCACCTTGGTCAGTCACTGAGATCAACAATCTGTCAATCAGCTTGAAGCTCCGCCCCTCCTCTCAGCTGCAGTCAGGTGGTGTCAGGGGCCTGTTGCACAAAAGTAGAATTAAGACATCCGGGATAAATGACTCCAAATGAAGCCAAAACATGTGCGTCCAGGCTTAATCGGTTGCACAAAGACCAAGCCAGGATGAGCAGACACAGATTCATTGAGCCAGGTGAAACCAATCCTGGATAGGTGCGCGCTCACGGCTCACTCAACTAGACCCCGCCACAGATCACAGATTAACTGATTTACCATGGCAACTAGAGCCGCGTACTTTTCCCCGTCGGAAGCCCAAATCCTCATGGAGGCATACGAGGAGGTAAAAGATATAATTAAGAAGAAAGGCAACACCACCACAGTGATAAAGCACACTCAAAAAGAATTTAAATTAAATTACCAGCCAATTAATTTTATGAAAATGTAACTTGTCATTTCAACCTGAAAATGTTATGTTTGTAAATCTTACGTGAATGAATCATGTCGATCGTACATAAAAATAATCCATTAAAAAGTTACTAATTTCAATCATGTTGATCCAACATGAAACCGTTAAATTGGATACATTAGTAATCGCAAGGAATTTTGGGATTCCATTTTTTTTGTCTATCTGGGCAGATAGACAGAACTAGTGATTTAAACTGATATGTTTATTTCTTTTCTGCACCATGAGTTAGAGTGTGGGAGAGGATGATGACCAAACCCCTTGTGCGGTAAACTGTTCATGTATTCTATAACAGAATTCGGGTCATTTGACCTCCTGTCTTGTGATGTGGGACATTACTGCGCATTTCATGTATTTGATGTGAAAATTAAAAGACCCATTGGTTGAAACTATGGAAAACGTCATCAATGTCAGATGTATAAATAAAATTAAAGCAAAAAATTAAGTTATATCAACATAAATTGTGTTAGGTGGTCATAAAAATTTAAGTTGAACAAACTTAATTTAATGAAGTGATTCAACTAAGTTGGATCAACTTTTATCTTTTGAGAGTGAGCAACAATATTAATTTCAAGTTGGGTCCAACTGCAATATTTAACTTAAATGTATTAGTTTGAACCTTAAGTAGGACCAATATGATTCATTTTTGTTCAAGTAACGCTGTCTAATCATGTGGAAATCATTTCCATAATTTGTTTATGTTCATTCAAAGTGAACGTTTTTTGAGTGTAGTTTACCTGCTTTGTTTTGTCCTTATTCAATAAAGGAACATAATGTTACACATTGTGTTTTATATTCATATTGAATGTGTATTATTTTATATGACAGAGTACTAGGGCTCCACTGAGGAAAAATGATAAAGTCATAAATTTATGAGGCTGGTTCTTTCTGCAGAAAAGCAACATATTATTTTTACAGTTTTGATAGTTATGACAATGTGATACTTCATATTCTGGCACATCAGCATGTCTTCGTTTATGAAACCATACTGAAGGACAATTTCACGAAATGCCCCACATCTGTCATTTTAACAACTGTCCTCCTTTAAAACAACTGGTTACAATATTATGACTTGTATTTTTTCCCCCTCTGTGGCCCTAATGTTCTATCATTTTACATATAGCCTTATAGTCTATGGGAAACTGTAAATTATCTAATGATAGCAACATCCTCTAAAACTCATTATTTATCCAGAATGATTGAAATTAATGATCACAAACATTTAAATAATGACCGTGGGTCTAGTTATATGTGATAACAATGTATAGTGACTTACTTTCAACAGGCCCCAGGTTTCTTCTTGAACCTGTTCTCTGTCTTTAGTTCAGGAAAAAAAACATCCTGCAGCTCCTGTAAGTCATTTCACCTCCAACAAGAAGCCCCGCCCCCTTTTACATGTCAGGACAAAACATGATCAGGGGCCTCATTTATAAACGTTGCGTACGCACAAAAGAAGGCGTACGCCACTCTCTACGCAATAGTTGAGATCTATAAAATGCAAACTTGACGGGAAAATGTGCGGTCCTTCACGCAAGCTCTGACCCAGGCCTACGCACAAAAACGGGTGAAATGAGAAACGGCGACACCGTCGGCAGATGGAAGAAACACGTGAAAATGACTATCCTGCCTCTCATAAATAACATGAAGACTTCACAAAGCAAGTCTTACAATTAACAGCCTACACCACCATCAAACACCTGTTTGATTTTTTTGTTTGTTTCACTGCTGATCGATCAAACGAAAATTACAACAGAAATTCAAATGAACACTTATTTGCAGAAAGAAAAGTGAAATATGTTCTACAATATTGGCATGTTGTGCAATTCATCCTCATAAATAATATAGTTAACAGAACGAAATAATGTACAAAACTGATATTCTCGTCAGTGTGGCCGTCTGGCGGAGCAGAGGTGCGGGCGTGCGGACGGACGGAAAGATGTACTAATTGTCCACTGGGGAAAGTTGTTTTCATATTAAAACA
>JAUDJI010001301.1:0-10961 GCA_037389245.1 Oryzias sinensis | reverse complement strand
ATCAATAGTAATTCAATAATAATAATAAACGATAAGAATAAATCAATAATAAGTCAATAATAATTAAAAAATCAATAATAAGTCAAGAATAAGTCCAAAAGTCAATAACAGATTTACCCTTAAAAAAAAGAAGGGAAAAAAAAGAAAAATAGATTTACACTACTGATTCATGTGAGTGATCAATTTGGTGTAACACAGATGGTATGGTGTCGGGGTTCAAGCAGTCTGACCAGTCTTATCAAAATCATTTTCCACAACATTTTTTGAACATAGCCAGACTGTATGGCTAGTTGGTAACCACAGTGATCCATCTGGTTTAGCTGTTTTTATTGCTAACGCCCACTTTTTCCTGAAGTCTGAATCCATTGGAAACTTGCAAGAGAAGTTCAGTCACTGAGTCAGAAACGTATACCGTAATTTCTGGGTTATAGAGCGCACCTGACTACAAGCCGCACCTAATCAATTTAAGGAGGTTACGGAACAATTTACATACACAAGCCGCACCTGTATACAAGCCACATGTTACCGACACTATCGGCCCGTCACTGAATGTCCTGACCCCACAGAATATGTGACTGACTTCACTCTCATTGAGGGAGGAGTTAACAGTGCGTCAATCCATTTATTTGAACACAGCCACATCTGCCAAACAGCATGGACCTCACTGCTCACAGCTCCCTCAGTTATGGTCGGGAAATTTACTCCCGCGATTCCCCACTTCCCATGAGTCTTGGGGGATTAAGGCGGGGCTAACCCCCAGCTCGCCACACTGTGTTGTAGATTGAGGATGTATATGTGCTGAAACTGCGTGTGTTTAAAAAGGAGCAGGGAGCGGCAGCGGAAGGAGGGGAGAACGGGAGAGCAGCTCTCCTCTCCGGCATGAATATTGTAGTAACAGGGCTGGAGAAAAAAAAACATACTAGTAAAAAAGAGCAGAAGTGACTTAAAGCGCGCGCTTCTGCGCAGCGCGTGTGCCAGAAGTTTCCTTCCACAACAGTGGCAAACTGTTGCTCTGCAGATGCCTCTGCGCTCCGCTCTTGCCCCGCGGACTCCTTGTCTCTCCCTTCCTATCTTCTCCGACACCCCATGTGCAGGGAACCGTGTCTCTGAGCAGAGCAACCGGACTTAAGTTTTGTGTTTGAGGGTCGGGGAGGATGCTTTGTTACGGGAGGGAGGCTTCAGACTGCTACCTATCCCGCAGCTGTATGTGAACGAGCAGCCAAATTCAGGAGGAACACGTCTCCAGCAGAGCCACAGCGGCTTTGGGGCGGTGTGAGCTTTTTAAAGCAAAATGCCGCTCAGTCCTTAGAAACTGTTCAAACAATCACGTGGATTTGTGTTTCTAGTCGTGTCTTGACAAAATAAAGGCTGATGTTATTCCCACATATTTACTTGCAGCCAAGCTGCAGATTGCAGGATTTTCTGAATCAATTGTACGTTCATCCAGGCTAAATGTTGTTAACGCATGTTAGCCTTCACTTAACCGTTCTTCCGGCTTCGTTCTGCCACAAAAAAGCACTGACCACAAAATGATGAGTGAACAGGCGCTTCATAATAACCATAAAAATAATAAAAGCATGTTTAAAAGTTCATCTCATTTATTTAGTTTTAGTTTTAAGATCGCAGCATTGGCTCCCTGTGCAATTCAGAATTGATTTTAAAGTTCTTTTATTGGTTTACAAATGTTTTTATGGTCTCAGGCCTTCATATTTATCTGACATGATTTTAAAGTATGAGCCCTCGCTGACCCTGAGGTCCTCTGATACAGGCCTTTTGGTTATTCCAAAAGTTAGAACAAAAACATACGGCGAGGCCTCATTCAGTTTTTACGGAC
This sequence comes from Oryzias sinensis, assembly GCA_037389245.1. Taxonomy (NCBI): domain Eukaryota; kingdom Metazoa; phylum Chordata; class Actinopteri; order Beloniformes; family Adrianichthyidae; genus Oryzias; species Oryzias sinensis. The sequence goes on along the minus strand of JAUDJI010001301.1, from coordinate 9,127 downwards.
CTCGCCTGTGGAACAGCCTCCCAGAGAGCCTCAGGGCCGCAGAGACTGTTCATGTTTTTAAAGGAAGGCTTAAGACCTACCTTTTTAATTTAGCTTTTAGTGGAATTTTAGGATTTTTTTTTAAATATTTTAATTATTTATTTATTTTTCTTTTAACTAGTTTTATATGTGTATGTAAATACATTTATTTATTTATTCATTCTATTAATTTCGCTCTTACTATTTCATATGCCTATTAAGGTTTATGTAATTATTTGTTTTTTGTCCATGTTTTATATATATTTTAATTTTATTCCTTTTACATTTTATTACACTCCAGTGTTCTCCAGTGGTCCATTTACATCCAGTGGTCTCCTGGGTCTGACTCTTTTGATCGGATCTGGGGGATTTTGTGGTAGTGTTCTCCGTGAACTTGGGTTGGGGGGTCGCTGATGTGGACATGTCCCCAAAATATCGTTTCCCCAATTCAGGACAAAGCCTGGTCTCTACATTCTATCATTTTATCACTTTTTTATTTATTTATTTTTTGGTGTGTGTGTGTGTGTGTGTGCGTGCGTGCGTGCGTGCGTGTGTGTGTGCGGGGGGGTTGTCGCACGGTTTGTCTTGTCATCTTGTTTTTCAATTTTAATGTATTTTATGCACAGCACTTTGAGTGACATATGTTGTTGAAAAAGTGCTATATAAATAAAGGTTTATTTGATTTGATTACTGAGCGGCTAAATAGATGGGCTAGTGTCATTCTGACTCAGAGGTAAATTCACTCCTTTCTTGCGCTGTCCTCTCCGTCACGCAGCAGACCGGCTTTTCCAAACCCGTTGGTGATGGTGGATTTTTTCACACTGCTTTTAACGATTGCTTTTAACTTGAAAGCTGCATCATACAATAGTGGCGATCAGGTGCACATTGGGTCTAATGGCACCAAAGGGTTGTGGGATGTGGCTGGGCATGGGTGTTTCTTTTTTTGCACCATGACTGAAGTGTCTAAGAGCTGAAGTGAGGTCCAGGCTGTTTGGCTGCTTGTGGGTGTGAATAAAAAGAAATAGGCTAGTTGGCGGAAGTTTGATAATGCATTGATCTTCCAGTCTGAGACTGCACGAACGCTCCCGGCGGCAGTCAAAAAAATACATAAATTAACCGCATCATTGAATAGGTCGCAGCTCAACAAAAGTAGCAGCTTATAGTGTCATGGCTACAGAACAATATAGACCCAGACGCTGAAACCCGGAAGGAGACACTGGTGAGAACGGGCATGATTTGAGAATGGATTTAATGTTCAGGTAGGTAATACCTACCTGTAACATGTTATGCCTTCCTCCTTCGTGGACTCATTTTTTCGATTTTGGCAGTTGAAATCCGCACAATGAACTGGCATTTTGCAAAAAATGTGTTCACATGCATGCACTGCAGCAGTGACTTGACCTCAACAAGATGGCGGTGCTCTCCTCCCATGAGGAATCACCTGATGTCTCCTCTAGCGATATAACTCATTGCTTGACCCCATAGGATAGCACAAGGGTTAACAGGATATGTGCACGACCACGCACAAGATGCAGAAAATGTGTTCTTTCAGAGTCAGATACACAAAAATACAAAGTTAACATATTTACGGCTCAGGGGTGCAGTGGGTAGCGCTTTCCCCCCACAGTGAGTGATTGGCTGACTGCCACAGTGAGTTTTCTCTGGGAACTCCAGCTTTCTTCCACAGTCCAAAAACAAGTTTTGTAAATGGGTTGATCATTTTTAAATTGTCCCTCTGTGTGAATTTGTGCCATTGGGACAGGCTGGGGCAACCCTGTGACCCTGAAAGGGGTAAATGGTAAATGGATGATTGTGTTTAATATCTCTGATTAACATTCTAAGGGTTATATTACACTGAGGAAGATTGTAAAATGTAGAATGGTTTAGTCCAAAAAACAGCAAGATGAACACTACAGACAGTGAAGTGAGGAAACGTAATCAAAATGTATGAAAACATTGTAATAAAGCATTGCATTGAAGAATACACTAAATTAGCAAGAGGCCCTCAACCCAGTTTGCATTGGATTGCACAATTTGAGACTGAGCTTGATGCTGCAACAGGAAACAGGCTAAACACTGAGATCTGGAGGATAAAACGATTGAAATGATTCAAATGTTTGTGGAGTTCATGAAGGAAAAGTGAAAAATGTTTAGTTTTTCCACCTTTTTCAAAGAATTCTTTAAAACTTCAATGATTATTATTATTTTCTTTGCTTGCCATCCTATAATGAACAAATCCAGAGCAGATGAAGGCAGTTTTTCTCTGCTCCTTTTATTTTGAAGCTGAATTCATTTGCTATAAACCACCTTTCTCTGATGTGGAGTGACGCCTCAACTCCAAGCTCCTTCCAGACTCCTGAGCCTCCTCCACCTTTCTAAGGTGACCAGAGTCTTCCTCAGAGGAAACTCTTGTTTTTTATATTTGATCACATCTTGGTTATACTCCTGAAGCTTCTTCTGATAAAAGATATATCTTGCAATGTAAAGTTTTGAGCCACAAGTGTCAGGAAATTAAAAACCCTTATAGATGCTCAGCAGCAACAAACACTGAGAAAATCATCAAACTAGTGTCTTTGGGTGATGTTTTGTATAACAAGTTGTCAGAGTTAGAAAAAAAATTAGAGAGCAGAAAGGCTGGGAGGGCGGGGCCAGACCACTGGCGTGATAAGTAGAGGAGTACGGTAGGGGAGGACACACAGAGAGGACATGGAGCGTCCAGCTCTGCTGCTGTTTGTGGGTCTCTGCAGCTCAGGTAAAACTCTGCTTCCATCTTGACTCAGAATCTAGATCCAGATCTAAAAATAAATCCTTACTCTTAGATCCGTGCATTTGAGTTGGAAAATGACAAACATAACGCGCTGTTCTCCTCACGAGGGGCCTTCATGTTCAGGATGTGGTTGTTTCCATGGAGATCATTCTTGTCTCTGTAGGTAGGGACCCTGACAAAATTAAGAGGATCATCAATTGAAAATGGCTGCAGGTTAATTCTGCTGGATGGCACCAAAGTTTCCTCAAAAATAGTCTTGGTTTTTTGTCAGAGATGAATTTAAAAAAAAAAGGTTTTCTTCCATAAATAATATGGGACGGCTGTGGTTCATAGGTAGAACGGCAGACCTATGATTGTAGAATTGTAGGTTCGGCTCTCGCCTTGCCCGGGCATGTGTGTGCGTGTGTGCATGCATGTATGTATGTGTGTATGTATGACACAAACAAACCGCGTCTGCTAAAACTGTTAAGAACTCAGTAAACTTTTGTAGACACAATGAAATTTATTTAATTAGAGTTTGAAAAGTGTAAATATTTATATATTTATTTACAAGTGAAACCATCCATCCTCTAAAGCTGCTGAATCTTATTTGGGATACCGGGGTTGCTGGAGCCTATGTTACCCCCCCCCCCCCTTCTATGTCTAGGGGTACTAGGGGGGCATAACATAAAAAGTTAAGTTTTTGGCTACTAAATTTAAATAAACACACCAAACAAATGTCTCCATACAAAAGAATAACAAATTTATTTACAAATAAATAAACCACCAATAACTAAAAGTGAAGTAAAAAGGCTTCAGGGTGAACCCAGGCCAAAATAAAAAAACAAAACCCCACCTAACTGAAAAATGTCATCTTACCTGCAAATGAAAGAAAAGGGAGAACAATGACAAACACTAACCTCCCTAACCTAACAAAAACTAAAGAAAATGGCAGTTCACCCCTACAGCTTCGCTTAAACAACATTATAAACCAAAGGACTAAACAGAGTGGGCACAGACAAAACTACTAAAAACTAATACAAAATACTGAAGTGCAACACACAACTAAACAGGTGGCAAAATCAAAAACAAAATGGAGAAGAGGGTTAAGCTGCAATGGAGACTGGTTGCAGCCAAACTCCCTTCTCAAGGGGTGAAGGTCCAAGTGGTGGCACTTTAACATCGGAGTTGGGTCATCTAGACCCACTAGACCAGGGGTGGCGAACACGCGGCTCTCGAGCCGCATGCGGCTCTTGGCCAATGAGCGTGCAGCTCTTTGCGTCTCATCATATTTTCCATATCCTGTGCCTCATTTCATAATTTTTTCCCTCTTAAACCACACTAAAAACATCAGAGGGTATTACAAATAAATAATTAATAATAAAAGTAATTTGGCACTGTGTATGTGTTTGATTCTGCTCCCGACACATACGTGACCGCCAATCATTTGCGCGGGTTACGCCCACTGCCGGAACACATAGATAAAGATTGATGTGTGTGCAGACCGTTACCCTCATGGTCAAAATGGTGAAATTCAGAGTATACAGATAAACACAGGATGTTTCTGGAAGAACGGGAAGATTCTTACTTTTTACTGAACAGAATGGCGTCACGATGTTTATTATTATGAGATTTTGGAAGCAGGAACATTGGTCATGGCAGTATCCCGGAGAAAATGAAAAACTTCCTGATCTGACACAAATTGTCTTCTTTATTAACAAGTTGAAGCTTTTGAAAGTGCACATTCAAGACGGCAATCATCCCACTTTCCTTCTTTGCGGAGCTCACAGCAGAAAGCTGCAATCAGAATGAATGAAGCACAGAACGTGACGCTGCTTGCGCAACTGGACAGAAACGACCGCAGATCACTTTTCTCATGGATCCTTTAATGCAGAGACTGACTGATGAGATCCCCGCTTGTCACTGATGAGGCAGCGAGAGAACCGGAGATAAATGAGCAGAAATCTCTTTGAAAGAAGGCCCTGTTATAATATGGAGAACAGACATCGGTCCGTTCTGACCGACACTCACGTAAAGGAGCTGATCAGAGAGGCTACAACTGGCCTGGGGCTTAGCCCCGCCTTCAGCCCCTAAGGCTACGTTCACACTGCAGGGCTTAATGCTCAATTCCGATTTTTTGAAAAAATCCGAATTGTTTGCTAGACCGTTCACATTTCCAAGTAAATCTGAACTTTTGTGATCTCCAGTGTGACCGTGACACGACCCAAACGAGACCCGCATGCGCAGAAGCCAGAAGAATACTCAACGGTGAACGATGTCACTTGTTTGCGGAGCAAACGTTAACAATGTAGGTCAACAACAGTGTTGTCAAAAGCGGAGCTCTTTTTGTAATATTACATTTATTTTCACGAAGGAGCAGCACAATTACAATCTTCTCATTTTAAGAAAGCAATGGAGACGGGATCGTCTGTACCCACTGTAGTGGAATAGGAATGTGCATGTGTTGGGGCCGCGCGCCCGCGCAAGCGCGTGCCGCGATAGAGAATGGGGGGGGGGGGCAGTGTGGACGCGCATTCATGTTGTGTGTTACGGAGGAAGGATGACGGTAATAAAAGATTTCCCCCGGAATAAATGCTATGGACTCTTTATTAACCCGTTCTGGAGAATCTAAGGATCAGAACAGGGAGGAGGAGGAGGATCGCCTCGGGTCCCCCCCGCTTCTGAGCACGGTCGGAAAGGGGAGAGAGAAAAAAAGTTATCGCGGGAAAGGTTCCACACCACGCTCTGCCATTTAGCTGGAATTTTCTTCAAAAACCGCCCAGTTGCGATAAGAGCCTTGGAGTTTGGCCTGAATAGAGCTGTCACCCCAAATATTAATCCAATCAGTGACCTCCATTCCCTTCCACTGACTGGTCTCAGCAGCATCGTTCTCCATGGTTGGTGTTTACGTTCTCGTTCCCGCCTACTTCAACGCAAAATGATGACGTTTGTTGCGTGTCGATGACGTACAGTTCGGAATCAAGTCGCCTGGCCGGTCAGACGGCGGTCGCAATTGAAAAGAACGGCTACAATTCGGAATCAGGACGGCAAACCCACGGGGCCTGGGTCGCAATTGAAAAGATCGGATCTGTGTCATTCAGACTGTCATGAAAAGATCGGAATTGGGCCGCTTAGGGGCAAAAAATTCGGAATTGGGTCGTTTCAGCCTGCAGTGTGAACGTAGCCTAAGACTCATGGGAAGGGGGGGGGGATTTTCAGTGTAAAACAATAAGCCAGGTAGCTGTTAGCAGAATTGACTTGCATGCCGTTTGGCTGAATGAGTGTTTGTCGAAGTCACCGGGTTCCTAATGTGAGGAAGAAGGAGAGGACGTGAATGATGCAGTCAGTTAAATTGTAACTCGGCACTTGTTGGAATATTACTCCTTTGTATAAACTGATTCATTGCAATGTATTAATATTTAATAAATTATTTACTTTTGATGCAAATGTCAGTCATACAATTTTGAATAAAAAAACATAAAAGCGAGATATTCTAATGAGGGTCAAAATTAATTTAAGTTGCACACATCTGAAATGTAATGTATTTAATGTGTTTATTGTGAATATGAATTACTCAGACACCAGAAGGATGCTCTGTCCAGATGTTTGTGTATTTGTTGGTGTAAGTATCATTGAAAGAGGAATGTTGAGACACAAAGAATTACCAGTTAAATCCTGTTGGATAAACGATGAAATATTCAGTGTTATCATCATAAATCTGACTTCAGAGGAGTCACATTCTCACCAGCATCAACCTTACTGCCCGTCACTGAGTAGTCGTGTGTCAGAGAGAGGCAGAGAAAAGAGTGAGATGAAGAGAGAGAGTGTGTGTATGAAATGAGAGAGAGGTGGCTGTGTGTGGAGGGGGTATCTGACCTCTAGGGTAGTCTCTGTGTTAACTCTGGCTAAACTGCATTGATGTGTGTATTGAGGGTGGACACTTTCCTTGAAATAAACACCAGTACAATACTGCTGTTCTGTTGTAGGGAGAGGAGTGTGTTATGGACAATAATACGGCTTTAATTGCGTGTGTGTGTGCGTCTTGGCAGGTCAGTGTGTGGTGTGGCTCTTTGACTCTCACAGTGAAAAAATTCGGCTCTTGGTGTCAAACTTGTTCGCCACCCCTGCACTAGACAGTGCTCTGAACCTTTTTTCTTCAATGATTTGTGATCTTCACTGGTGTCCATGGATTACATGAAATCTTTCCACGTTTGTCATGGTAGAAATAACACGTCAATGTAAGGGTGGGGGGTCATATAAGATGGCACAAGGGTTAAGGCAGCGTCCTCCAGCTCTGGACCAATTGGAGGCCACAGCTTCATGCACCACACCTGAAAATAATCAGACAAAAACAGACACACAAAGATCCACAAAAAACACAAGTCCCACTCTGATACAGAAATAATACACAAAACACAGAACAAACAGAGCAGAACAAAACCAAACACGGCCACAGCCGTAACACCTATCCAAGCTACTGAATGCGGGGTCAGGTCACGGTCACCAGTCTGTAACAGCGCCACACAACCACACATTCACACCTAATGGACAAGCTATAATCAATGCACCTATAACGCGTATTTTTGGACTGGGGAAGTAACGGCAGAAAACCCACACATGTACAAGTAGAACAAGCAAACAAACCCCCCTGGGATTTGAACCATTTGGGAGGTTAGAGTGCCTCCCACTACTCCACCATGCAACCCCCAAGTAAATCAATAAAGACTTTAGTTGTCGATTAAAGTGACGCAAAACCTGTAAATGATAACTTCAAGTTTACAGTAAAAGCGACGGCAGGAACCACTCAGCAGGAGTCGACACTTAGACTTTTCTGCCCTCTGGTGGTTCACATGTGTTTCAAAAGGGACTCTGACATCCTCATGTCATGACTCTAAGTGCTAGTGTGTTGGTGTGTGTGTGGTGGGTGAACCACCCAGAGTGTACCTGCCTTCACCCTACAGTGGCTGGGATAGAGACCAGCAACCCTGTGACCCCGAAAGAGATGATGCTAACTCAGAAAATGGATTCATGGAAACAGAAAATACAAATAATATTTTGGAACAAAAAAGGAGCTTACAAATGTAAGAATCAATTTCAATACATTTACATTTTCCCCTTTTTTATGAAACCAGTCCCTTCCATTTTGTGAGCAAACACAATATCTGAGGGTGTTTAGAGTTGGACAGATGGTACTGTTACAATCAGGAGCCTCAGACACATGAGGGGCATATTTGTATAAACTCCTTTTTTATTTGAGGCTATAACTATAACAATTATGAGTTTTCCTAAAGGGCAGGGCCTGTCCACAGACACACTCATCCCCACACATACAAGTATTACAAACATGTTAGCACACATACATGTCAACACGTAAACAACACAGATACAGAAAAAATAAATAAGAATTTACCTCTAGAACATGCAATAGAGCTTCACTGGCACACCCCAGTTTCTTTGTTGGAGGAGCCAGTGAAGGAAAGAGGATGGGAAGAGCCTTCACCAGAGCAATGTGGGCTTGCACTGAAACACAATTAAGTTTTAATTAATTTATTAAGTTTTTAAAGGTTTTCTGCAGAAGCATTCACACATTTAACTATCAAAAATGCATAAGCTTACTTTTATCTCTGTTGATTGGTGGCTTTATCACCTTCTTCCATATTCCATAGAAAATGGCCGTGGCGCAGAAATCTTCCCATCTCATTTTAACTTCTTCGATGAATTTATCATTGTGTGGATCAAGGATTCTGCGCATTTCTCCAAGCACCTGCAATGACAAAGTAGTGAAAAAAATATATACAAAATTTTACTTTATACTTTTTACTTAATACTTACATGATGTAGTTCTTTAAAGCATGGATAAGCGTCCAAGATGAGCGAAGCTCTGTTATCCTCTCTTACGGTCCCAGAATCTATGTAAGCCCGTCTGGCCTGAAACTCCAGATCCAACAACTGGGATACGTCCTCTTGGTTGGGCTTCTGCTTTTTGGATAGGTCTTGTAGAGTTTTATAGTGCCTTGCTTGTACTTGCAGACTATCGTTGTTCACTAGAAGAGATCATAAATTGTGTTTTAGTTTCTTTTAACAAAAGTAACTCACAAAATTAAAAATGTATTAGTCATAACTTTTATTAATAGCGAGTTTTCCTTCAAATATTAAGATCATAATACATGACAGTCTTGTTTTTCCTCAAAAAAATTGCGCAATACTTTAGTTTACTTAAGTAGATCAGTTCAACTACAAATATGCACACACACCTTAAAAGGAGCCCGCCATATAAAGTTACAAACACCTAGACCCGACATTTATTGGAGGCAGGACACAATTGGAAGATAAATGGCATTTAAAATAAAATTATTTTGCTGA
>JAUDJI010001300.1:0-10962 GCA_037389245.1 Oryzias sinensis | reverse complement strand
CAGCTTGAAAGCAATTATTAAATGATAAGATGTTGTTAGACTAGAAAATTCTTCCATTGAAAAATTTCGATTTTAAAACGGCACCCTTTTTCCTGTAAAAAATAATTATTTTTGTCTTCTTTTTTTTCCTTTGAATATTGATAAAATTGTTCTAATTTTCCAATGTCCACTTTGAGCGGGAATTCTAAGTACTGCTGGCACCTGCAGGCCCCTGGTTACAAACAGGTTTTAGAAAGACCTGTATCCAGTTAGTAGAATGAGCAAACTATAAGTTCTATTTTTTTGTCCGCAAAGATAAGCATTAGCATAAAACAGTTTTGGCAGTTTGGTGATTCTGAGCATAAAAAATAATTTGTACTGTAAGTAGGAGAAACATTTGAGTGATCTAAATGAATTCACTGGAGCTGGAAGGTTATTACAACTATTTCAAATTGAAAAACTAAGGAGAAAATGTATGGCAGTAGAACAAAGAGGGTTTTTTATGAACAGTAAAAGCCTGACCATGAAAATATGGGATATTTTTTATGATCATTATTTGTTTTTGCATTTTTGTTTCCTTTCGGGTTGGCTGTGCTTTCTAGTAGGATTCTTTCTAGTCCCATGCCCTCCATAGAGCTGTCACAGCTACCTGCACTTGAGTTAATTAAATAATTAAGTTTTTAAGGAACTGTCTCTGGGTCCTCAGTTTTTGCATATTTTGGATGTTTTCTCTGTAGCCTTTTTTAGGCATAAATAGAGGATTTGTTTTTTTTATTTTTTATTTTAATTGTTAATTTTTTCTTATTTGGATTTACCTTTTAGTTCGACTGCTGGATCTCCTTGCATTGGTTTTTTTCTACCTGTTGTAACATTACATGCTGACCATGTCTAACCAATCAGGAATATTGTAAGTAAGTTCCATTGCCTTCAGCAGACAATGACTCAACCTCAAAAGTAAGTTATCAGACTTGGCCCAGGAGGTGTGTTAGTGCATGGTGGCCATGCAGCAATTACACAGCCTTCTCTAAAGACTGTACTGCGGCCGAGACTGTACCAACCAAGTAATTGTACAGGTAGAAGCATTTGATTCTGGGAATGTCTTGTTACAGAGAGTATGTGAAGTCCTCACTGTGCATATCCCTACTCTGAGCTCACTGCTGCAAAGACAAATTACAACACAGGAAACAGGTAGTCTATGGTAGTACCTCATGCAGACATATCTGTATGCACCGACTGTGAAAACATTAATCTCTCACCAGGGACATACTGTGACTTACCTTTGTGGTTGAGCCCTTAATGCAGGTTACTAGAAAACTGCATTCTGCTGTATTTGTTCCTGGTCTAGAACTATTAGACCTTCCTCTCACCCTAAATGTACCTGTATACCCTGTCATCCATGTAAGAAAAGTGAAGCAGGTAAAGGACAGCCCTCCTTAGCAGGCACCTATGGTTTCCCATCTTCTTTGCTTAACCAATGATGACATGGTCTAGACCAGATCTGTTCAAGTCTGACTGTTTTCTAACTCTCCCTAGACTACTTGATAATAACTATAAGAAGTGTTTAGTCAATCGAGATACTGAATCACTGTGAGTCAGCTTATCAGCAGCAAGATGGGCAGGAGAGCTGGAATACAGTCAGGTTTCAGGCCCTTGATGACCTGGATTAGTCAGCCATGTTAGTGACTGTCCCATCTTCAACTTCTTGAATCTCAGCGTGTTGGACTGGGTGTTTGGTGGACTTGGAGGATTATGGTGCAATGCATTGCCGATCAGTTCCTGAGCACCAAATCATTCATTAAGACCATAACATGACCACCCTAACCAACTTTGCCAGACTTTGTGAGAGTGCTAATGTTACGGTTTATCCAGTTTGTTCTCTACTTTGTTTCTATTCAGGTTGGCTGTGGTTTCTCCTGGGTGCCCTGCCCCTTTCCAGCAGTTCTCCATAGAGCTATCACAACTGCCTGCACTTTACACTTTTTTCATTCACCATTTAAGGAGCTGTCTTTGGGTACTCTGTGTTTTTTAGAGTTTTGTGGTGTTTTTTTGGTTTGCTTATTTGTTTTTATATAAAGTTGTAATAAAACTTTGGACCAACATTCCAGTTTGTCTCTTAGATCTCACTGCATCTGGTCTTCCTCCTGCTACTGGCCACAACAGATTCATTTGTATTTTATGGCTTCAATACATATATAAAAAAACTATATGAAATATTTCCTAGTTAAAAGGACAGCCATGAGTGAATGTCAGTTATGATTAAACTACAGCATTTAATATTTTAGACATTTGGACTACCACTTATCAACACATTATGCTTCATCAAAAGTCGAGCACAGCAGTTGGTAAAACTTTGGGCTTGCTTTGAGCTTGCATTAATCATCATGGCACATTTTCCTTTTGATCATCTATTGGTATGGGCAGTCTATGTGAAGTCCCAGCCCAAAAGCTTCCATTGTTTTTAATGGAATTATTAATCACCATATATATATGGTGATTTGCCCACCTAAGTTAGTTGGCGCATGAGAAAATAAACCTTCATATTAAGAAGACAAGAAATGTCTCTTCGTCATTGCCACAATGGTGACCCCGATCGTGACCATGTCAGAACCAGAAGATGTGCGAGTGTCTTTGTTATCATCCACGACCTCGCCATCTCCCACGTGCAGCTTCCACCGCCTGTGTGCAAGGCTTTGGCTTACTGTCCTTGTCTGGCGACTTGAGATTACAGAGGACTGGCTGAGGAAGCGGACCGAGTCCTGCTGGCTACTAGGTTTTTCAGCAGCATGTGACATCTGGGGCCCGGCTGCAGGAGCCCCAGATGGTCCAGTGTCAGTGTCTGTAGTTGCTGTGGGTGTACGCCACAGGAGCTCCCTGTGCCGTTTCGGAAAGAAGGCAAAGCATTGTGTCCTGCCACGTGCATTTTTGAGTTCGGGAAACACAGCGGCCAGCACTCATAGCAGATGCTGGCAAACGTGGAGAGCTGCTTTTTGTCACGGACTCTGGCTCCGGACATTGTTTCCTGGGGGACTCTGGCTCCCAGAAGAGTTTGGTTCCCCACACCAGCTCAGAGACATCCACCGGTGGCCCACTGCAATGTGAGGCTAATGGATCTGCTATCAAACTTTGGGACCAAATAGACAACTTTTTTTTTCATGGACACAAGAATTTGTTGTTGCCTCTGTTTCTGTTCCCCATATTGGTAAAGATTTTTTGTGTGCACATGGGTTGATAGTGTATATATTGCTAACTGACGTGATGGCTTTTGCTACCGTCCCATGTGCGGCCGGGGGATCTGGGCCCATTATGCACGCACATTTTTTGTCTTGGGATGACAATTTTCAATGTTTATTGGCTGAGTTCCATGTCTGTGAACACCCCTGCTGTTTCCTCCACTGTAGCTAAGCATGGAGTGGAGTATTATATCCCACCAAGGGCCCACCAGTTTTTGCTCAGGCATGGCGCCCCAATGCAGCTAAACTGCTTATCGCTAAGGAGATGTTTGCAACCATGGAGAGTCTAGGTATCGTGACGAGCTCTAACAGCCCCTGGGCGTTGCCCCTCCACATGGTACCAAGGCAGATTGTTCCTGGCACCCATGCGTGGATTTTTGCTATCTAAATGACGCCACAACACCTGTCCGTTATCCCATTCTTCATATTCAGGGTTTCTCGGTTTGTTTGTGCGGCGCCTCAATTTTTTCTAAAGTGGACTTGATGCACGGTCCACAGCACATTAGAGAATAAAGCTTCACATTAAGGAAACAAGAAGCGTCTCTTCGCCATTGCCACAAGGTAAAAAATAGAATACATCAGAGAAAATCAAAACATTAAAAAATTTCAGGAGCCAAAGTAAGAAAGCACTGATAAAATAGAGTAAAATCATAAACTATACAATCTTTTTTTTTAAAGCCAAGCTCACAAACTGCAGGTTTCCGAGGCAATGATAGTTGATGACAAAAAACAAAATATGGTCACACCTTAATGAAAGAATGCAGAACATAAAAAGCCGTTTTCAAAGGCCTCAGATTGGCTGTTTGCTGGTTGTAGCCAAAAAAAAAAGTCTTTTAAAATTGAAACGCTATCTGCCAGTAATGATGGACAATGCGTATTCACAAAACAGTGTAGAAACTAAATCAGAGAACTGATTGCTGAGCACGTCGGCCCCCAGTTATTCTCATCAGACTGCCCGTCTGAAAAAGCAGAAGTATTGATGAGCCTAATGCAGAAGTTGTGAATAATAAAACAGTAATAAAATTCAAGCCAAACTGCTGAAACACCCCAGAGCTACACCGGGAGGATGTAGAAAAATGTTGCCAAAGAGTGATTGAGACAACAGGGCAAGCACAAGCAGACACACTGACATACACGCAGAACTTAACTGCAGGCAACAAAAAGTTAAAAAAGACAAGTATTTAGAGGAAGATAGGCAAGTTATGAATACATCAGACCCCTACCAGGACCACTTCATTACCACCTATGGAGTTTGACTCTGTACATGTTGCAGAGGATGATGAAAATGTATACACACAAGCCTTTGCATCATTCATCCATATATATGAATGTGTGATGTGAGTTCATTGACATCTCTCTTTTTGAAAGTAGTTCTGGTTAAGGCCCCACCCTTTTGAGTCCTGGGGCCTCATTTATAAACGTTGCGTACGCACAAAAGAAGGCGTACGCCACTCTCTACGCAATAGTTGAGATTTATAAAAAGCAAACTTGATGGGAAAATGTGCGGTCCTCCACGCAAGCTCTGATCCAGGCGTACGCACAAAAACGGGTGAAAGTAGAAACGGCGACACCGTCGGCAGATGGAAGAAACACGTGAAAGTGAAAATGAAAATGACAATACTGCCTCTCATAAATAACATGAAGACTTCACAAACAAAGTCTTACAATTAACAGCCTACACGAACACCCGTTTGATCGATCAGCAGTGAAACAAAAAAAAAATCAAACGAAAATTACAACAGAAATTCAAATGAACACATATTTGCAGAAAGAAAAGTGAAATATGTTCTGCAATATAGGTATGTTGTGCAATTCATCCTCATAAATAATATAGTCAACAGAACGAAATAATGTACAAAACTGATATTCTCGCCAGTGTGTCCGCCTGGCGGAGCAGATATAGGTGCGGGCGTGCGGACGGACAGATGTATTAATTGTCCACTGGGGAAAGTTGTTTTCATATTAAAACATTTCTTCATAAGCTATGGAATTATGATAATCATGCATATGCCTTTAGTTTGTTTTATTTTTGATAAAACAATGTATGGCGTATGTCTCAACCATTCAGAAAGCCACAAGAAATTACATTTGCGCTGAACAATTTCCCATTTCCACGTGGATTATTACCGACATATGTAGCTTGTCAGATGTAATTAAATGGAGGGAAATAAAATGCCCCATCACAATGCGTAATGACGCACAATGGCTAATCTTGTGCTCTTAGAAGATGTGGCAAATAGAAGAATTCGGAGTGAACGCATCTTTAGACAGCAAGAAGACTTGCTGGAAAACGAGGACGAGTGGCTTATGAGCCGGTTCCGACTTCCTCGAGCCGTCCTTTTGGACCTCTGTGGGCTTTTGAGCCCGGCGTTACAGAGGAGCACTCGGAGGAACCACGCGTGTCACCCGGTGCATGCATCTGGCGCTCCGGTCCCCTCACGGTCCAAGGTTGTGAGGCTACAGCATTTACGGCGTCTGCCACCGTTTGCCGCTCACGTGCCTTTTTGGCATTAGTAATGCCCACACTGCGCCCTCCAAACAACATTTTCTCCTCTTTTCCACCTCGCCAACGATAACTTCTACTTTTCATTGAGTGAAGTTACGTTTTTTTGATTTCCTCTCGGTGTTTGCCATGGTTTCCCAAGCCATGAATATTAATTTGTGGGCGTTTCACGGACTATTTATGGGCAACTATGGGCGTGTCATGACGCCGCAAAAGCTGCGCTGCATTTAGAATCGGTTGTGATTTATTAAGGGAAAGATGCGTAGGATGTGCGTGCGCACGGATTTATAAACCAGAATATTTCTGTGCGTACGCACGTCCTATGTTTCATCCGTACGCCACTTCTGACGCAAATCCTACGCAAAGTTTTATAAATGAGGCCCCTGGTCTCTACAAACACGGAAATTAAACTGAACTGATATTACTTACAAAAAGAAATTAAAATATTCACACAATTATTTTAGGGTAATTATAATAATAATAATACTATAATACAGATATTTTTAAGACAGATATTTAGAAAAAAATCATGTGGTACATCAAAATCTAATTACAGAAGGACAATTGTCAAACAATGTGTATTTCTATGGTGAAGCTGAACTGATTTACTTTTAGGAGAAGTAAGATTGACTTGTGTCATGATCGGACTACTAGGGAGACCCAGATGCTGGAACCCGGAAGAAACTCAGGAGGCAATGTATTAACAGGATGTTTAATTATAGAAGTCAGGGGACGTCGTGGATGCAGGAAACTGCTGTGGTGAGGTGGAGCGCCGAGGACGGCGTTCACAGTCCGTGACGTGGTGGAGCGCCGAGGACGGCGTGACCGGCTTGAGGCGAGACGTGGACGCTGAGGACAGCGTAACCAGCTTGAGGCGAGGCGTGGACGCTGTGGACNGCTGGATACTTGTGAGGATCTCCCTTAAGAAGGCTGGCAGGGTGATGAGGAGATGAAGGTCAGCTGGTTCCAATGAAGGAGCAAGGAGGGGAGGGGTAGCAGCCGGAGGCACCGTGACAGACTTGTGTGCATACTCGCAAGTTACACAAATAAAGGCTCTGGTTTCATCATAGTTTACAAAGCTTTTGTGGTATAAGGGAAGTTTAAATAAAATAGAATCAATTCAAATGAAATTTAATAACACAAAATAATTGCGAAAGAAAATAAGATGAAAAATAAAATAAATAACGACCAAACAAAATAAAATAAAGGTAAAGTAATAAAAAAATAAAACAAAGTAGAGGCAGTGAGAGTGCAGTACAGTATTTTAAATAAAGGGACCAGGGAATGGTAGTGTTCTAGGTTAAGGCTCAAATACAAACAGTTGGTTAACATCTGAGCTCAAAGGTTCCATTCATGTGCATCTTGACTTCTAAAATCGGCTTCACTTTCTTTAGTCCTGAGTTCAGATTCTTCCAGCTGGTTGCATGCGTCCGATCTCAGAAGGTAGATCTATTTGGATCCCACAACTTGAAGTGACTTAAAAACTAGTAGCAGAACTTTAAACTCATCTATAGGAGCAGCGTTTCTAAATGAGCCTTGGCAGAGCAGACAGATGCCGTTACTGTAGTCTAGTCTGTAGAAGAGGAAGCCATAAAATAGTTTTCATAAATGTTGCCTGGACATAAAATCTCTCAATTCTATTATTTGACAGTCATAAAAAAGCTGGTTTTAGTTGTGACTTTATAGTAAGCACTAAGATTCAGGTCTGAGCCTATTATGAGACAGACTAGAATCTTTGTCCTAAATTTAAAAATAAATTAAAATTTAATTCATAAATTTATTCACCTTCGAAGTTTCCTTCCTGTTTAGAAAAATAATTACTTCTGTATGTCATTGTTTAACTGAAGAACATTTGGCTACATCCGGGAGTTTAGCTACTCTAAGTAACAGCAAATAGACCACAATTTATGAAGTTGAGTGTTTTCCGCAAGACTGTGACGGAAACATCTGACAGAGAAAGCATAGAGAAGGTAATCCAAGAAACGAACACGAGGCACTCCATGTGGCATGAAGACTCTATGACATTGATGATCAAAACATCCTTCTCCTGACTTCTAGATAGCACCTGACCCAACTGTGGCCCAACACAACTTCCTCACCCACGTTTCCAGTCTGACCAAATGCCATGGCATTAAAGTTAGGAGGTTATGTTTGGAGAGTTAGGGGTTAAGGTAAGGCTGCTTTCCAGCATCATGGTTAGATGGCGGATTTCATAATGCTGAAATGCTGTGTGATACCCGGGGGAATTTTGTTTATCTTTTTGGGTAAATAATTGTAAACTAGATTCCGCAGTATAAGACACATATAAACAACACATTTAAAAGCCATAATTCTTTTTAAAAAAACAACAGTGCACCTTATCGGAGCACCATATATATGGATTCATTCTGGTTTTGCTTACTGATGTTGATGCAATTTGAGAGCACGGTGCACTGTTGAAATGTTTGGTTGAGTGTTCAAAAAACTATCACATTGAATAAACATAAAAAAATTATGGGAAGGATTTCAACCTGATTAGATAGCTTTACTTGAACAAAAATGAATCATATTGGTCCTACTGAATGTACCTAAGTTGGGTCACCTTAATGTATTTAGGTTTAACCTAAATCACTTCAATTGGTAACACGTATTTGAATTAAGTTTGTTCAACTAAATTTTGTATGTCTATCCAACTCAATTCAATATGTTGATGTAACATTTCTTTTTTCTTTAATTTTGTTCATTTTCTTAAAGTTTCAACCTATGGGCCTTGTAAACTCATTTCAAAGACATGAATGACCCAGCAATGTCTCGCATGGCAAGGCAGAAGTTCACGTGTAATGAGCTCTGACATTCGGTGCTTTACCGGGTTGATCATCATCCTACCCCAAACTCTAACCCATGGTGCAGAAAGAAATAAACATAACAGTTTAAATTACTAGTTAAAACAGAGTAAAACACCTACACCAGTGGTCCCCAACCCCCAGGCCACGGACCGGGTCATTTGGTACCGGGCCGCACAGAAAAATTTAAAATAACTTACATCACTTCTGTTTTATTTATTCCGGAATCTGAAAGACGTTTTATTTTGAAAAATTGCCCGATTCTCTGTTACATCCGTCTATGTCACTCTTGACGCAGGCCAATTCGCTCGTCTCAGTCACGTGATAAGATACCGCTAAAATAAAACCCAGGAACTAGCAAAATTAGTAAAAAACAAACGTCTTTGGAAAGTTTCTTTGCCAAGTGGAAAAGGCCCAGCCAGAAGACAGAAGAGGAGCCTTCCACTTCCAAAAAAAAGAAAGCTATATTAGACAGTATCAGGAGTCCTGCTTAAAATACGGATTCATCCCAACGGGAGATTCCCTCGAACCATTCAGCATTGTGGTCAGTTGGATTTTCCATGCACTTATTTTTAAGGCATGTTTAAATGTTATAATAATAGTGACCAGGGAGTGTTGCGGGCAGAGAGGACGTTGCTCATGTCATAATTCGTGTTTATTGTTATGTTTAGAAAATACCACAGTTTTCATGCAAGTTATATTATTTTGTTGTACTGTAGTGTCGGTAATGTGCACGTTTGGTCTGCTGTCGGAGTTCCGCAGCCTGCAGGAGTTACTGTCGGAGCTGGCATTGCAGGGAATTAAATCAATCCCCTTTGCCTGTGTTACATGCAGGGGTTTTTCATGTCTTTCTTTTGTTTCCTTCCTCTGCATGTGCTTAAAGTGTGGATGCCATGCTTTGAACAACTTTGTCAAATAAAAAAGCCCTTTAAACGCTGATTCTATTGATACCAATAGTTTGCGTCGAAAAAAATCCGAAGCATATGAAAAATAGACATCTTTCGAAGGAATCAGAGATTTGGATCTGCCGCAGGCTGGAAGTGAACCCGATTTGACCTGTGACGTAACGAAAGGGAGTTGCCTTTCGCAGTTGCGCTTAGGACAGCATGTAAACATAACAGGTAGTCTTCGTTTCTCTCGTGTTTAAATCTGTTAATCATCAACATGCCAAGTCGTTGTGTGGCAGCTGGATGTAGCAATACATCTAGTGAAAGTGTATCTGTGTATAAAATTCCCAAAACAAGAAACGCTGCTGAAAAGGGGAAAATTTAAGAAGGTGGACGGCGAAGGATTTTTCCCTCCAGATCTGCAGGAGAGAAGTCTGCGTTTTCGAAGGGACAAAAACCGGGACACAAACGAAGAATTTTGAACGGAGAGTTGGGAGGAGGATCTTGGCTTCTGAGTCGAGGAAAGGCGGGTGAGCTGGAAGCGAGCGAGCCGTTTTCTGGGTCGGACAGGACGGCGCTGGAGTCGGGAGTGGAGGCTGCTAAGCTAGGCTAGTGTGCATCACGATGGATCACATTGAGGCGAAGTAGTCGTGTTTTCTGTTGTCCTTGGATCCAACTGGAGTATTTCAACGCACTCAATGTTTTGCAAGAGAAGCAACAGTTCTGCAACGTTTTTTTTCTTTTGCTTTTGAGGTGCCGGTACCGTGAGTAAACTGAACTGTGTGTGTGAGCGCGCGCGCACGAGAAAAGGTTTCAAACTGGTTCAAACAGGTAAAACTGTTAATGTTCTGCAGTTGTTAATGGTATACAGTGACTTTGTTAACTAAAGAGTAGTAATATCTGGGAAACTTTTATTTTGTGACATTTATTTTGTAAATTGGGTTGAAAACCAGTGTTTACCTTTGTTTAGATTAGGCCAAAAGGGGACATTTTGAGTATATTTTAGGGTAAGTGGAGTAATTTAATTTTATACATTTTTTAGACTTACTGGAGTCTAGCCGAATCTTCATGCTGGCTATCGTCATCGGCATCACTAGACCTACTACTTTCTGCTATACTATATCCTCCTCACTTTCGCAAAAGGGTTCGAATCGATACGGTTGCAAAAGTGACTCATCATCATGATAATCTCCGCAACTTTCCTCTTCATCTTTCTGTTCATCTGATGATAAATCGCTAATAGAGACGGTAGCATCACTCTGTGCTTCGCTATCGGTGCTAGCCATGTTGTCTGCCTTGTCTTCCTTTCGTTACGTCACAAACAGGGGGGCCGAGAATTCGGCGGAATGCGTGAAGCCGGCGGCCGTCCTCGTTGTTTATATTGCGTTTTTCGCTATTTATTCTTTTTCGAAAAATATTAAAAACAATCGCAACATGAAATAGAGACTATTTACTATATTTTGGCTTATTAAAATAGACCATGTCACCCACACTTTAAAGAGCTGAGTGAAGACACCTGGTGGAGACCTGAGCAGCTGCAC
>JAUDJI010001299.1:0-10964 GCA_037389245.1 Oryzias sinensis | reverse complement strand
TCCCTCTCTCTTCTTCCCCTCTTTCCTTTTCCGTCCGGTCCAACACCAAAGATTTTCAAACATGATTGAAATTAATAAAGTTTGGCCTCAATTACAAAAGGGGTTTATCCAGACATACCTTTGGTTTGTATGAAGATTAATAACCCCTCTTGTTAAAGTAAAATCTGTCCAACACAAGAGGCCCTCAGCTCTCATCTGTCTGCCCAGCTGTTGGACAGGACAAGTTGAAAAAAAAAAAAAAAAAAAAAAAAAAGAAACACTTCTGGATTTAAGTAAAGCCACCTAAATAAGACCCTATTTTTGAGACAAATAAACTGCATCCACTGCTGCCTGCTATAACTATACTTACAGAAGCAGAATTGACTGCTGTCCTTTACAGAAAAATCCTATGAACATTAAACACTCATGTCTGTCTGTGTGAATACTTTTTGTAATGCTGTTTTTTTCATAAGAAAACAGAAACAGCCCAGAAAATCTATTTTTTCTAGTTTAGGTTTCCTCTTAACACACAAATGAAATGTTTGTGGCACCTGATTGATAAAAACTTTAAACCACAGCCGACATTCAGTTTGTGAATCAACTTTTCATTCCAGTCTTGGATTCTTGTATTCTTGCTTTGCGATCACACGTCTTCTGAGAATCTGAAACGTCTCCTCAGGCTCCAAGGCCATCGACTACTCCAACGGACTGTTCGACTGCCAGTCGCCCACGTCGCCGTTCCTGGGCGGTCTTCGGGTTCTGCATTTACTGGAGGATCTGCGAGCGGCGCTGGAGCTGATGGACAACGAGGAGAAGGACAACCTGCGCTGCCAGATCTCTGACTCGACTGCAGAGGGGCTGGCAGAGTGGCTGCAGGGCCGGACGGTGAAGGAGTCGTCAGTGCCGGGGATCATGGCCGTAAAGGTCCGTCAGATAAAAAAACTCATCTGTTTTTCCAGCTCTGACTGAGTTTTCACTGAAATGTTTGAGTTTGCAGACTGTAAGAGAATATAAACCCGATGATTGTGTCACTATGATCACTGCTAAACTACTGGATCCATTTGATTGATTGATTGTAGTCGATGCAATAAAAAATTGAAACCTGAAAATACAAGAATTTCAAAAAGATTTTGCTAATTAATATTTCAAATTGATTTGATCAACTGTCCTCTGTTTCAATCTGACACCAATGTCTTTAGAGGATAAGTAGAACTGTTTGCATCAGAAAATAAAAAACCGCTCAAAACTAAGGAGACGGTGTCGACACTTGACTCCAGGTTTCTGTTGAATCGGTTTTTCTCGTCTTGTGATGACGGACGGACTGACACTCGAAGGCGTTCCTCCTGAAAAGCAGCTGCATGCAGCTTTCACGGTTTTGTCGTTTCAGTCGAACGTCCACAGCTCAGACGCCGTTTACCAGGAGCGCCTGTCACGCCTGGAGAGCGACAAAGAGTGTCTCATTCTTCAGGTTTGAGAGCAAATGTCTTTTTCAGGAAACATTTCAGGAGGATTCTGATGACGAAGAGGTGTAGAGAAGAACTAACAAGCTATTGTTGCTTTGTTTATTATCTATATTATTTATTATCTTTATTCTTGTTTTTTTTTATTTAAATCTAAAAAAAAGTAGTTAAATCTTCTGAGGTTTTAGCAAAATGAACGAAAGAAAAAGCAGCAGAAGCATTTAGAATTTAAAGTTTAATTCATGACAAAAACCTTTTTTGAAACAAACTTTTGAATCTTTCCAGGTGTAGAACATTGTTTAAAAGTTCAGTCATGTATTTATCCATAAATCCCTCTAAAGAAAAGCTTTCAGATCTCGACTATGGTGGTTCTGCAGGTTAGCGTTCTAACGGATCAGGTGGAGGTTCAGGGGGAGAAGATCCGGGATTTGGACAACAGCCTGGACCAACACCGGGAGAAGCTGGATGCTGCCGAGCAGCTTCTCCAACAGGTACAAAAACCCTCCACCACAAAGGAGGACTAACGATGTTAGTGATCTCCACACGACACACTTCATCCACTTTTTTCAGGCAGACATGAACATTTTTTACACTTTTCTCTCAAACCTTCATAGTTTTCATTGTTTTCATTCATACATTATTTTAATGTAGTGGTCTACAGCCAATCAGGACGCAGAACACAATACACTGTAAAACAGAAAAACTAAAACTTAAAAGGAGTAAAAAATTATGCAATATTGTACTGAAAAGAACTCGCAACATGCACTTGTCTGTGCACTTGTCGGAGCGCGCTATTAAATGGAAAAATGGCTCTAAAATAGAGATTTTGGTGTTTTCACACATAGTACTGAGATGAGATGTTAGTATGACGTGTAAAGGAACAAATATAACAATAAAATAGAAAAGAAATGTGGTGCAGTGGGGGTTCACACTGCCTACCTGATGCTAGCGCATGTACTGGAAAGGCTTAACGTAAAATGTCAAAGCGGTGCAGATCCAGGCTTTTTCTTTCACAGCTCCATTCTGATACATGAGAGACATTCGTAATTCCAGCCAGGCTCAAACCACAACGGTTTATTTCTCCTGGTGGTACCTCCATGTTCTGAGAAGGACGCTGCTCATGCGTCACTACCAAATGGGAGTCCCTGATTGATCAAAGATCCGCTGGTTTAGCCTTCAGCGCCTGGAAACAGACTTGTGCTCAATAAGCGCGTTTACACAGACTTTTAAAAATGGTTGCTTTAACGCGCGTTTTCGAGCCTGCTGTGAACGCAGCGTGAACAGTAACTTCCATAAATGTGCTTCTCTGCAGGAGCTGCTGAACAGAACCACCCTGGAGACCCAGAAGCTGGAGCTCATGACGGAGGTCTCCAGCCTGAAGCTGAAGCTGACCTCTTTGGAGAGGGACCACAGGGGCAGTGAGGTAAACCCCCCTCCCAGACGGAGCAGACGGTCCGGCTGCACCTGCGTCGTGTGCGACTGCGTTCCCACAGGTCTGTCTCAGTCGGCTGCAGGACTCGGATCCGTCACGCGCCGCAGGCTGAGCTCCTCTCAGGGTTACAGACTGTTTGTTTGCCCCAGCAGCTGTTTCCTGCCAGAAGACCCCCACCCACCCAAACCTCCCGTCTCCACTGGAGTTTGGAGTTTCCACACTATTTTTTCCACAAGCAGCGACTTAGCGGAGTTTCCAGACTCTAAAAGCACAAAAGGAGACGGACTTACCGTAGGATTTGTGTTTGACGGCCTCAGACAGAATCCTGAAGTCCACCTCCAGCTCTGGCGACTTCATTAAACCTAACTGGATGCAGATAGAAAACAAATCTTTTTCCCACAAGAACATTCTGATTATTACATCCTTCAATGCAGAGACTTTGATGACAAAGTGTAAAAATGAACGTGTTTACCGTCATCAGATGACTCCCATCAAACGCTCCAAACCAGAAAACACACTTAAATATAATAAAATAATCCACTTACTTCATGTAAATGTGTCTCATGACTCCTCATCGTCTGGTTAGCTGCTTCCAATTTGTGATCTGGAGCTTCTTCTGGAAATAGGTTCATAATGTAATGTAACAGTCTAGTCAGCCATCAGTCTGATAGGGATTTAAACGCTCATTCCAAATTAAATTATGAGGAGACTCTGGTTCATTTTATTTTGAAAGGAGCTTCTGTTCTGGAATTTAAAGGACCACTCAGTAAGTTTGGATCATTTTTGTTCTTCAATTTTGCCCTGACTGTTGTTTTTCCACAATCAAAATAATTCAAAGTGAACATTATTGCAACATTCCGTGTTTCCACACGTTGGACTGGAATGACGGCTGGATGGGTTTTTGCTGTCATCACATCTGTGCTGTGAGGTCACTTCAAATGAATCTACCATGCCTCTATATAAATGGTATCTTCCAGAGTCGATTTATAATGGAATAAGCCGGTTTGATTAACAACTTGCCTCAGATTAAGGAAATGTAAATCAATTCATTGATTTACATTTCCAGCTGACCAACAGCTGTTGTCTTCTTGGAGCCAGCGGGTACTTCCTGTTTGAAATGCCATAGGGGAGGAGTCACTCAGTCCAGTTCTTATATACAGAGGACAGGGGTGGGGGCAGATTGTTTCCAGGGTGGGTGTGGTCTTTGGCCGTCTTTTGAAGTCGGTCGGTGATGACTCACCTTAATCCCAGGTGTCTTCCCTCCCCAGGGTTTGTACCAGGAAGTGACGGACCTGCGCTTCAGGCTGACGGACGTGGAGAATGAAAGACTGCAGAGTGAGAGGAAGCTCAAAAACACCAGCGTGAGTCTGGAAGAAATGACTAAATGAGCTCAAAGTGAGCCTCTGAAATGCCAACTCCTGGTCTTTTACATTCACATTTCCATATTTTACCATTTAAACCCCCCAGAACAATAAAATTCATCAGAAATGTCAATATTTTTCAGAACTAGAAGAGCTTTGAGAAAAATACTTTGTAGTGGTAAATTCTTTTCTATCGTCCCACATTTGTATAGATGAAGCCAAATGTGTGTTTTTAGACAGCAACTGTTATATCAAAAGGTTTCAAATGTTTGTAGGTGTTTGAGGATCTGGAGGTCTTTTTAGGGTCCTGATCAAACAAGGATGTGTTTTTGTGAGAGCAGACTGATGATTAGAAACTAAAAAAGCTGAATAAACCCACAGTTTAAATCCATCCATCCATCCAACAGCTGTTGGGCTCACAGGGTTGCTGGAGCCTATCCCAGCTGCTGTTGGGGGAAGGTGGGGTTCGCCCTGGACATGAAATGTTCTGTGTAAATATCAGTATGGGGGGGTTACAGATGTTCTGATACCTGCTGAGCAGCTTCACCCTCAGCCTTCTGACTTCAGGAGGAGCTGCAGCTTCTGCAGAAGCGGCTGGAGGAGCGAGAGGAGGAGCTGAGGAGACTGGAGGGGGAGGCGGGCGTGACCAGCGAGGGGGGAGAAAGAGGTGGGAGGCATTTCAGCATCAGCCATGTAGCTCTTTTGTCATTTTTTGTGGATGTTTTCTGTTCTTGCCCCGCCCCCAGCAGCAGGGGGAGGAGCCTCCTCAGTTCCAGCTGGTTGTTGCGTCCTGCAGCAGTCCTGGACCGCAAGATCCAGATTGTTTTTTTTCAATTCCTCTTTCTTACTAAGCGCCTTTGAGCAAAATGTCACCCTGAACCCCCCCGCCAAGTGATGACATCACAGCAGGAGGAACCATCGAAAAAATGAAAGGGGTCAAAATCTCCTTTGGGTTTAAAAATAGATTTTTTTAAAATAAACTCAGAAAAACAAAAAAACACTTCAGAATCCAAAGGAAGTTTTGAAAATATTATGGGATGGCCACAGGATCTACGGCATGGCAGCCATTTTCTGGCAAAGTGTGAAACTTTAGGATTTTCACATTTTTGCTCAATTTGAGGGGGAAAAAAGCGTTCTTCTTTTTCATGAAATTTCTCGCAAACGCAATCAGGCAAGGTCTACAACCGCATCTGAAGTTTGGTTGACCTTTGACCTCAGGAAGAGGCCACCATCTTGAATATTTAATAAGTTAAACTCCTCTGAGGGATTTTGATCCATCACCTCCTCGAGCATCATTGAAATGTTGGTTTGGAAGTTTGTCGGTTTTGAACGGCGTTAGCGTGGCGAGCTTGGAAACGTATCCCTGTTGTTCGCACATTTTCACAGCGCTATTGTAAAAATGTAAAATAGGAATCCTTGGCTTAAGCCGGAACGAAACAATAAACGATACGAACATATTAGAAATGCGGTCGTGGTTGTAACAAAATCCTCCGTTGCCACGGAAATCCAAAAATGTACTTCTGTCGATTTCATCTAAAAATGATATTGACCTATTCGTCACTACGACGGAGTATTAGGGCCACCCAAAAAAAAAAAAAAAGTTAAATTACGACTTTTTATCTCGTAAATTTACGAGATAAAAAGTCGTAAATTTAGGAGATAAAAACTCGTAAATTAATGAGAAAAAAACTCGTAAATTAATGAGAAAAAACTCGTAAATTTACAAGATTTTAATTTTAAGTCGTAAATTTATGATTAAAGTGGAAGTGAGCATGCAGAGCAGCAGGTGAACGCCGCGCAGCAGCAGAGCCGACCCACTAAACTTTGTTAAACAGGCGAGATGAATGTTCATTGATAACGTTCCTAATGTCTGGAAGCTCATTTGTTTTATTTACAATTTATTAAAGTTTTATTTATTGATGGGTGGTTTGCAGGATCTCTGCAGCTCGATGAAGCCATCGTCAGTATTCCTGCAGCTGTCCACGTCAATCCTTACTTCCTCCACCAAAGACAAATCTCTACATTTGTGTGACGCTTCCGCCGAGGAGAAGCACTTATTTGTCATTTTCAACGTTCTAATGCTAATATAAAAGACTATTTTCATTCCTCTTTATTGTTTTATGCTGAAACGGGACGTTTCATCTGCAGGAGGGGCCGTATGGAACACTGTTTACTTCCGCATTGGTGTTAAGATGACAGATTCATGACGTCAGTTGACAAATGAACTTCAGGGTGTGAATGAAAAGCAGAAAGGCTGCAGCGATCCTTTGCATCCAAACGTGTCTCTGAGCTCCTTATTTTACGCATTAAACTCTGCTTTACTGACACTGAACCCCGGAAAGACGGTTACACTGACAATAATCTGATTTTGAGTCATCATAAGGTTCAGAATCTCTTTGTTTTTAAAACCTGTAATCCGGAAATAAAGCTTCACAAAGGCTCCACGTATTTCATCTTCAAGATAGGCTCCGATAAACGGACAACTTCGGTGTTTTCTATTTGTTAATCTACGACTTTTTTCTCGTAAATCTATGAGATTTTAAGTCGTAAATTTACGAGATAAAATCTCGTAATTTAACTTTTTTTTTTTTTTTTGGTGGCCCTAATACTCCGTCGTACGTCACCCCCAGGCAACC
Organism: Oryzias sinensis; assembly: GCA_037389245.1. NCBI lineage: Eukaryota > Metazoa > Chordata > Actinopteri > Beloniformes > Adrianichthyidae > Oryzias > Oryzias sinensis. The sequence continues at coordinate 4,096 of JAUDJI010001299.1, read as the reverse complement.
AAAAAATAAAATGGTTGCTATGGAGATAAAACCAACAGAAAAGCCGCCATGTTGAGAAAATTGTTTTTTTTCCTCCATGAATTTGTTCCGCGCAGCTCTGATCGATCCCTTTTTTGTTTGTCCAGCCTGAACAAGAACTTTTCATTTTTGGCCTAAATTGATTTTTTTAATGAGATAATGACATCTTTGAAGACGTTTTTCAGTCACTGGAACTTTGACTGTTTCTGTGACGTTGGAGCTGCAGACTTTTTCAGCAGAAATCCGATGTTTGGTTGTCCCCAGCTAAATGTCAGAGCAGCTCAGACTTTGTGATGGTTCTGCTCTCGTCACATAATTAAGATCTCATGAGGCTTTGTTTTCGATTACGCAGAGCTTTGCAGCGGTTCCAGTTGTGCAAGGCTCCTCAGACGCCTTGGCGATGAATGAGTGGAGTTCTGTGGGGAGCCCTGCAGACGGCTCATCCCGTCCCAGAGGCGTCATTCATCCCAGCGGCTCCTGGAGCTCAACTTTATTCTTTTCTTCCCAGATGCTGAGATGTTGAGGGTGAGGAGGGCGCTGCAGGCGCTGACGTCGGACAACGACGAGAAGGTAAAAGAACGGCGTGAGAGCAGCTGCTCTGACCCGATCTGCTGCTTGAAGTCTGAGTGTTTGTCCACAGGAAAGACGGATCCAGGAGCTGGAGGAGTCGCTCGCCAAATGCAAGAACGCACAGGAACCGCTCAAAGGTTAGAAGATCAAACTCCATAAATACATCTGCATAGAAGTTCCTGTTTGTCAGGAGATTTCGTGTCTGCTTTCTGTCCTCCAGAGAAGCAGAGGGACCACGACTACGAGGACATCCAGGACGACTCCTCCGTTTCTGTGTCCATGGAGGTGAATCAGGTCAGCGTGGAGCAGGAGGAGGCAGGAAGGATCTCCGCTGAGGTAAACAAACCTCCCAACCACAGGATGAAGCCCAGACTTCCTGTAGAAAAAAAGCCAAAGTTCTTTTCTCCTAACTTCTGCTTGGGTTCTTGTGAGGTTGATCATATGCTGCACGATGAAGGTCTGAGCTAACGAGGTCTCTGCTGTCGTCTCAGTCCACGCCGTGCATCGCTGTGCTGTCGGAGATGAAGGAGCTGGACAGAGAACAGCGGATGAAAGCAGCTCAGAGGTACAGACTGTTGAGAGAGGAAACTCCGCTGAGACGAAGATGAACTCGGTCCTCCTATGAGCTTAGGAAGATGTTGACTTTAAAGAATCAAAAAGGACCCCTGAAGACCAGAGGAGTCAACATGAGGGTCCACCGATCATCTTTTGATCTACTTTCAAAGCGTTCCCAGTGTTTTTTTATGCTGTTTTTATACCAGAATCCCCAAAACTGTCATAGTCTCTGCAATTTATTACAAATTTTCCTGGGTTGTGGGCGGGGCTGTTGGCGCGGAGCAACACCAACCCCCCCCACTTCTGGCCACCCATGTGTTTACACTCTCTCCCGCTAACTTACAGCCCCATAAACCCCTCAACCCAACGAGCAATATCGGATAGCTCTGATATTTCTCGCCATGTGCAAAACTGGAGCAGTATTTTCTACGTCACACATTCGATCTTTTTCAAACTGCGTTTTTTTTTTTAAATCTGCTGCTGATTCACAACAATTTAGACAAAGAAATGTAATTTTGAGCTTAATTTTCCTAATATATGCCTTTCATCAGTAAAATGCAAGAACAAGTGAAAAACACCATTTTTATCAGAGTTGGTCTTTAATTTATGGTTTATTCTCTGAACTTTTTGATTTCCTGTCTTGTCTTCTTGCTTCTTCAGCTCAGCAGATGGAAAGAAGGCGCTCAGCGAGGAGGTGAGGTCTACCCTGACACCTTGTGGTGTAAGGCTGTTACTACACCTTTCCCGTCTGCTGTGTTCACAGAATGGAGCTAAAGCAGGACCTGGATCTCCTCCGCCCGCCAAAGCGCACACCGCCGACAGCTTCGGCAGCAGGAAGGCGCGCGCCTCGTTCGGCCGTGGTTTCTTCAAGCTGCGAGGGGGAAAGCAGGCGGCCAGCGACCCCAACCTCGGTGAGATTGAGCTTGTCCAAATGTGGAGGGAGGGGGTCGTGGGCGGAGTTTCACAGCTCCTACAGAGATCATGGGATTGCTGTCATTGAACTGAATGGATATCCTTTACTGAGGAAGGTCTGGATGTTCACAGCGGGGCATAAAGGCACGGAGCACCTGGACCTGGCTGGAGTTCCTCCACAGAGGTCCCGTGATGCCCCCCCGCCGTCACCTCCAGAAAACAAGAAGAAGTCCAGAGGCTTCCGGAGGTTTTTCGGCAGGTAAGAACGCGTTGGGCGTGTCGCCTGCGGAGGAGGGACAGGAACGGCTCATGTAGGGCTGCGATCTTCTGCAGGTTAAGAAGGAGTCACTCCACCTCCTTCAACCATGACGAAGGAGACGGAGGCTTGTTCCGGAGGGGCGGAGTCAGAGCCACCGCCGGCCCCCGACTCGGCTGGTCACGTGAACCGAAACACAAGTAAGGAGATGATGAAGTCCTGAGGAGACAGAACCTCTCACGAGGTTTTGAATTCCATCCTGGAATCGTCACCCTTCTTCTTCTTGATGAAGAATCTTTGAGTTCCTGTGTTGAAGCAGCCTGTGGTTCTCCTCAGCTCTGCAGAGGCTCCTTTCTCCCGCTGGAGTAAGGAGGAGGTCTGCGTGTGGCTCCAGGAGCAGGGCCTGGGCCTGTATGTGGCTCAGGGCCAGAACTGGATCAAATCCGGACAAACGCTGCTGCAGGCGTCGCAGCACGAGCTGGAGAAGGTAGGAGGGAGGCTGAGCACCTCCTCAGAGCTCCCAGGAGGTGACGCTCTGTCCTGTTGCCCCTCAGGATCTCGGCGTGAAGCAGCCTCTCCACAGGAAGAAGCTGCAGCTCGCCCTGCAGGCGCTCGTGTCCGGCGAGGAGGACCTGAAGGGCAAACTGGACCACAACTGGGTGACCAGTGAGTGTCGGCGCCTCCTCCACCTCGTTCACCTTTGACCTCCTCACTGATGGTGGTTGTTCTCAGGGTGGCTGGACGACATCGGGCTCCCGCAGTACAAGAGCGGCTTCGAGGAGGCGCGAGTGGACGGCCGCATGCTCCACTTCATGACAGTGGTGAGCTCCTTAGGAGGAGACGCTGTGAAGCCGCCTCCTCCTGCTTGACCACGGTGGGGTTTGTTTTCAGGAGGACCTTCTGTCCCTGAAAGTGGGGAGTGTTCTTCATCACCTGAGCATCAAGAGAGCCATCCAGGTCCTCCGTCTGAGCCTCTACGAGCCCAGCTGTCTGAGGAGAAGACCTTCAGACGAGGTTTGACTCCCCTGAGCCTCTGACTGGCCACGCCCCTCACGTCTCACCTCCTGTGCTCCGTGTCTGCAGAGCAACGTCACTCCAGCTGAGATCTCCCAGTGGACCAACCACAGAGTGATGGAGTGGCTGCGCTCCGTGGACCTGGCAGAATACGCCCCCAACCTGAGGGGGAGCGGCGTCCACGGGGGGCTGATGGTGAGGAGGAGGCCTGAGCCGCAGCGGTGAGCTGGAGAACCTACAGCTGACCTCCATGTCTGTCTGCCTCCAAGGTGCTGGAGCCTCGCTTCAACGTGGAGGCGCTCGCCCTCCTGCTCAACATCCCCCCGGGAAAAACGCTGCTGCGGCGCCACCTGGCCACGCACTTCCACCTGCTGGTCGGCGCCGAGGCGCAGCGGCTCAAACAGGAGTGTCTGGAGAACCCGGACTACCAGGTCCTGACGGCCACGGCCAGAGTGAAGGTGAACTAGCTATTATTCTACACAACTTTCAAAATAAAAGCCTGCTCATTTTAGGAGTGGGAAACTTCAGTTTCCTCTTTAAGATAAAATGCATGTCTGCAGCCGAGGCGCCTGTCCTTCGGAGGTTTTGGCACTTTGAGAAAGAAACGTCACGACGACGGCGAGGAGTACGTTTGCCCCATGAACGTGGAGATGCCGAAGAGCAGCAGCTTCCAGAGGAGCATCCGGATCTATGAGGACGAGGTGGAGCAGGTACGGAAAAAAGCTGAGCAATCGATTCAAAGGCTTCGTCACGGAGACGTCTGAGCTTTTC
>JAUDJI010001298.1:0-10964 GCA_037389245.1 Oryzias sinensis | reverse complement strand
GTCTGAATCCACTCCTGTATGCATTCACTTCTCACATTTGTAAATGTGTGAACCATCTAAATCAATGAGGAGGATGTTTCTAACTTCCACAAACTGTCACTGCTGATTTTAAAACTGTGAGATAAGTCATTTCACTGTATGTCACTGAAGAGAATCTTTTCCATCAGGTTATATTTGCTTTGTTTCAGAAATCTGCAGATGGTGTTGCAACTAAGGTAATTATTCAAATGTCATTCAACCAAAGTTCTAGTAGTTGGAATAACTGTTTTGTTTAGTTTCTGTAAATAGTTCTTTTTGCAAACATCATTTGCATTTAGCCTGCAACAAAAGATAAATTAGGTACTGTACAAAGGTAAAAGTAAATTGCGCTAGCATTATTTATATTCATGGTAAAAAAAAATGATTTAAGAATAAAGGAAATTTTATTTTTAGATTAAGGTTTGAAACAGGAAGCTCCACAGTCAGACCTTTCTCACATGAACACTCACTGCGTGAGAAGTGAGTCTTATTTTAATGTTTTTTATTTAGATTGTGTAAATAAACTACATTGTATTTGAAGTGAATGCCTACTTACTAAGTGTTATGTCTAATTATATTCATGATTGTTCTAATGAAAATGAAAATGCACATTTTAATGGCTGGGTGAGGTCCGGACTTGACAACAGTGCGCGGGAAGTAGCTTAAAGGGGAATGTTCCGAGACGACAGCCAGACTTGTCAGAACAGTTGGTAATCGGGACCCGCCCTTCTGCGACGGTTGGCCAAGCGGCAGTTGCTCTCCCGGGTGCGCAGGAGAGCGGCCTTGGCTTGGCGCCAGACGCGTTGGACTCACTGTAGATGGTGTTGGTCAGAGGGTAGCGCTAGATCAAGCTCGTGAGAGGGGAACAGAGGAGGTGAGTAGCCGAGTGAAGCTTCGAATGGGGACATACCCGTGGCAGAGGAGGGATGGTTATTGTGTGCGTACTCAATCCATACAAGAAACTTAGAGCAATTGGCCGGGTTTTGAGCGGCAAGACAGCATAGAGCTGCTTCCAGCTCTTGATTAGCGCGCCCTGCTTGCCCATTAGATTGTGGGTGGTAACCTGAGGTTAGGCTGACCGTGGTTCCAAGGGCAGAGCAGAACGCCCTCCAGACCTGGGACACAAATTGTGGTCCCCGGTTGGAGACGATGTCCTTGGGGATACTGTGGTGCCTAAAAACTTGGTGAACTAGGACGTCGGCCATTTGCGTGGCTGAGGGGAGCTTGGGCAAGGGAATGAACTGAGCAGTCTTGGAGAAGCGATCAATAATGGTAAGAATAACCATGTTACCTAGAGACGGGGGTAGCCCAGTAATGAAGTCTATGGCCAATATTCAAGTGAACATACCCAGTATTTAGTAATGAAAGTGCCATGTAGTTGAGTGGAAATAGGGTTGACTTTCTTTTACAGTCCAGTTTTAGTGTACTTAAGGTGTAGTTTCTGTGGTAAATTCATGGTAAATATCATGAAACATGCAGCGAGTGCAGACCTAAATCTCAAGGTACTTTATTTGTACTTACCTTGTTCATACATGTGGTAAGTACCATAAGAGACACCTTTGCACAACATGTAAATACCCAGTAAGAATATTATAAATACCCAGTATGTACCACATAGGTATGAACCAAAAGGTATCATATAAATACACAGTAAGTACGGAGTAGACACAAAAAAGTACCATGTAAGTACCCAGTAAATTCCATAAAAAGTACCCTGAAAGTACCCAGTAGTTACACAATAAGTACCATGTAAATACCACTTAAGTACACTGTAAGTACTGTGCTGTAAAAGAAAGCGTTACCCAATTTTTCTTGGAAAAACAAATTATTTTAATAGGCTGTTCTTGGTTGGCAATTCTTTTACAATTACTTAAAAGAGGTAAAGAAATCTTGAGCTGTGCAAATGTACAGTGTGATTCGTTGGTAGGGCTTTCCCAATGCCTCTTGTACTGTTTTTGAGTGAAAGGTACTTCTGTTCCCGGTATATTATTAATCCTTGTACCATCAGGGTAGAGCAGTACGTAGGGACCACCATGTAAATTTCTGTGGAAAGACTTCAGTTTGTGCTTAGCAGCTCTCTGCAATTGGTTGCACCAAAAGGGGCATCACTGTTCCTCTTGCAGTCTTCAGTCCACCATCTTGTAGCCGCATAAGACCTACTGAAATCTACAGGGAAACATTAAAATACTGACTGTTAACTAGATCAGTGAACCTATAAATACGTGACAATGGGCTGTCAACAAAGTATTAGTTTATATCAGCAAAAAGAGTTACCTTGACAATCTTCAGGTTTTCTTTTAATGGAGCTTTTTTTCTTTTGGAAAGAGGCTCGTCTCTCTTTCTCCTTTAGACTCCGGAAAATGCAATCCAATGCACTTTTTCCAGGAGCCTCTACTTAAAATAAGGGTCCAATTGTTAACACAAGGAGAGAGAGAGACGCATAGTGTTCTCACTCATACTCATAAGAGTATATTGAGTGTACATTGCCTAATTTAAAAATAAAAATACTTACCCGTACTTGTGCCAGGCTTGTAATTATAAAAGCCACACAGGAATCTGATGTTCTTGCCACATGAACAGCAAAACAGTGGTTTAAAAGGCTGCTGGTGTCCACAAAAAGGACAATACATTGTGATCTGCAAAAAAGTATAAATATTACAAATATTTCATTAAAACGAAAATATACTAATAACCATCCTATCTTGCCCGCATCTGTGAAATTAAAAAGTATGTTGAATCTATAAAAAAATCAACCCGGAAAATTGTAGGGCTATAAAAACTAGCATATTTGGGAAACGCAATTCGACTGAGTTTTGTTCTAGGCTGCAAGGTTATTATAGTTAACGAAAACGAATGAAAAAACTAAAACTAGAACTGAAAAAACATTTTCGTTAACTGAAATAAAAATAAAAACGAGAGTTTAAAAAAAAACGAAAACTAACTAAAACTGTTTGTTGTGTGTATAAAACTAACTGAAACTAACTAATATTAACCCCAAAAAATACTTCGTTTTCGTCTTTGTTAATACATAAGTCTTTTGGGTTGAAATAAAGTCTATTTACTTCACCCTGCTAGTTTTACTGTGTATCTGAACTAGAGGGCTGCACCCAAATCTCGCGGGATTGGGCGGTTTGAAGTGTGCTGCGGGCGGGAGCGGGCAGCAGAAAAAAAACCCCGCGGGATCAGTGCTGCCATGAATATCTCATGAATATATATTAGCAGACTACGTTAGGCTGAGCGGCTGTTGGATTCTTATGTACTGAAGCTCCGTGAAGGCACCAGGTAGAGATGCCCAATGGCCTATGTCGTCTAACCTGTTGTTGGGGGTGTGCAACGCCCCGCCTCTTACTAAGAGCGCGCTTTAGGCCGTCTGTCTGCGCGCGCACACACGCACACTTTTAACCGAACGGGATTTGTGAAAATATATTTAATAATTAAGTTGCAAATTACACAAAAGAGGAATGCATGAAAAGATGAGGCTGGAGGAGGTCATGAATCTCTTTAATAATATCAATACAAATACGTGTTTTTTTCCTGCGGGACGGGAGACGATACAAAATCAATGCATCTCGATTACTGTGCGGGACTAAATTCTATGAGTTTTGCGGGTGCGGGCGGGAGTGGAAATACATATTGTGGGTGTGGGCGGGAGTGTAACGCATACGTTGCGGGAGCGGGCGGGATTGGTCAGAAATTCAGCGGGCGGGAGCGGGATGAAGAAAAAAGTCCCGCGCAGGGCTTTAATCTGAATTTTACGGCATCACGTAGTCTGTGACGTCACATGATGTCTGTCAGACACTGCCGGCTAGCGTGGTCAGACCTTTACATGAGCGTGCTGGCTGCATTAAAAGTTGGGAGAAAGTGGGAGAGTCCTATTTGGGACTTTTTTTTGAATAGAACAGCATCGAAAACAAAAGTAAGTGCCTTGTAGTCGAAGCAGGAGACAACATTTGTGGAACGCTCCTCAAAGGGAAAAACCCTACGAATCTAAAAGTACATTTAAAAAGCGCACACAACAACGCAAATCAACAGTACCTACACAAGCCTGTCGCCCGCCCTCCCCAAAAAAGAAGCGAGAGCAGATAACGTAATGCTGTTATCGGCTGTTGTATTTTAATTTAAGGATGGTTGTCCTTGTGTCCTCTGAATAATAAGTGTTTCAAAATGTATTTTTGATTTAGTTTTTATCATACAATACTTATTCTGGTGATTTTGAATCATGCACCTGACAAATATCCTAATTTACAAAAAAAAAAAAAGAAGAAACTAAAACTAACACTAAAACTAATAAAAACTAAACTAAAACGAAGCAATTTCAAAAAATAAAAACTAATAAAAACTAGTAAAGCAGCCTCTAAAAACTAATTAAAACTAAATAAATTTAAAAACAAAAATTCAAAAGGAAATAAAAACTAAAACTAATAAAAAATCCGAAACTATTATAACCTTGCTAGGCTGTCAGTACATATTGCCAGTTGTGTTTTTATGGTGTGGTTCATGTGACTGTAATGTATTTTCCTCCATGTAGTAAAGCTACGGAATTTAATCATCTCGTTGTGCTGCATACTATTCGCACTGCAGTGGGATTTGAGCGGCACAGCCAGAGTTCAAGTATCTGATTTTTTGTGGCTAGGTCACCTTGTCGCAACTACTAACAGGACTCAGCTTTGGTCATGTGACGTAATCACGAACCGATCAGCGAGTACAATAGACATCCAATGCGATTTGGTACATGATGGAATGTTGTTATTTAAGTTATTATACAATGAGTTTATACAATGAGGGGGCTGCACGGTGGTGCAGTGGTTAGCGCTCTTGCCTCACAGCAAGAAGGCCCCCAGTTCAAGTCCCGGCTGGGGGACATGATAAACTACATCAACGGGGGACCTTTCTGTGTGGAGTTTGCATGTTCTCCCCGTGCATGCGTGGGTTTTCTCCGGGATCTCCGGCTTCCTCCCACTGTCCAAAAACATGCTTCATAGGTTAATTGGCAACTCTAAATTGTCCATAGGTGTGAGAGTGAATGGATGTGTGATTGAGGATATTCTACCCTGCGACAGACTGGCGACCTGTCCAGGGCATCCCTTGCCTACGCCCAAGTGGCCGGGATAGGCTCCGGCAACCCCGTGACCCCGAAAGGGAATAAACGGTCAAGAAGATGAATGAATACAATGAGTTTGTAACTGAATACAAAATTAAAGATTCTATTAACAACTAGTAAAACTACAGTAGTAATACACTGGACTCTTCATAATAAATGACCGTGATCTCTCAACACTACCTGCATCTCCCACACATTGTACTCGAGATATGATAAATACAAACACTAATAATGCTAATGTTTTTAGCCATCAGGCCATGAATACACATGTTTTTAGATCAGATGGAAGACATAAGAGAAAGAGAGGGATATAAGAGATGGGGGACATGGGTACAAAAAGGAAAAAGAAGGGGTTCAATAGTTGGAGGATGTTTAAAAAGAAGGAGGAAGAAGAATTACAAAAAGCAAACAAGAAGCTTAATGTTATCATTCTTACTTTCAAATGGTAATGTTTATCAAAAGGGTTGAGCCTATCTAAACACACATTTATCCGCATTTACTCAAATAATAGAAACACACCTGATACCTGTTGGCTGCAAAAACCTTCACACACATACCTGTTCCAGTTCCTATTTGTAAATACTGTAAACATACTTAGCATGCAATTATGCTGTTGTTGTGTAAGAATTTTAATAAGATTTGCTTTTTGTTCCTCTGTGTGAAGGAATTTGTTTTATTATTATCATTGCCTAAATGTATTTGGTTAATGTATGTTTAAAAATTAACTCAGATTGACCTTTTTACCTTTTCTGAAAACAGTTCTGTGTGTTTGTTCATCTGCTTCTCATCCCAGCAAGTAAGAGAGGGGGGTTTACGACACACTGTCCTTAGCTGATAAGGGATACTGTTTGAACTTAGAATCCAACCAAAAGGGTCATTTGATGACACCCCCTAATGAACTTTTCTCTTTGTCTTGAAATTGTGACCTCCCACTTGTGTTCTTAATAAAAGCAGCACGAGGAGAGGCAGACCTTTGAGAAGAGAAGCGTGGTAGACGTTTTCTGTCACTCTTGCTCCTCTCCCTCGTGCATGAGAAACTTGATTCTTCTTGTGGTTTGTTGTTTATAATTGTGTTTTTCTTTAATGTCTAGATGCATTTATCTGACACTCTGTATTTCTTTTTAGAAAAGCTTTATCTCTATAAAAATAAGGCAAACATGTTCTTATTATTTTTGCTGCATAATTTTAACAGAACATCTAGTCATTAAGACTTGCCAGCCAGACTACAGGACGGAGCCAGTCATCTTCAGTGTGTTCACCTCCAATGCTTCCTATTCAGGACATCTTCATCTTCATCTTCCTCCCTTCTGGGATATAACCTGTGCTGTGGTCCTTGGTTTGAGCTTTCTGCTTGGAATTTTAGGAAACATTGCTGTGATCATTCTCAAGACGAATATCCATTATCTGTCCCATGTGACCCAGAGTCTGAAGCTGAGTCTGGCCGTGTCAGACCTTTTCTGTATACTGACTATCCCATTCTTGATCTATACTCTGCTCTTCAGTTGGACCTTAGGACTTGTAGCCTGTAAGCCTCTAACATGCCTGTTGCTGCTCAGCATTTATAGCCGTCAGATGAAAGTGACTTTGCTAAGTGTCCAGCGAATGTTTTGTGATGAACTACTGCTATCTGGCTTTATTTTTTTAAAATAATGTTTAAAATAATGTTTTAAGGATGATACAATCATTTTAAAGCCTAAACTGTTTTTCACATATTCATATTTTACAGCTGTGTCATGGGTTAATATATTCCACGAATTATAAAATTTAGTCTTTAAGATTATTATTTTGAGGCAATGCAGACACTTGTGGCTCGTACATTTTCATGAGATGATACACAAAATACTGCAAGATTTGTTTACAAAGACGTCCAATCTGCTGTTGTATCGCTGAAATTTATAAACAGCTATCTGAATCCACTCCATTATGCATTCTCTTCTCACATTTATGTGAGAAACTGTATATAAATGTCACATTTTGGTCACCTTCTTAAAATAATTGCCGAGGTCATTTTTTGACAAAAATGATTTTTTCCCCTAAATCTTATCCTCATGATATTGGCCATCTCTGGTAATATTGCCTACATCCTCAGTTAAACAGAACAAGTTATTCTACGCATAAGTATAATTGCCTATGTCAAGAGTGTGACATAGGCAATTTTATTTTGCCTAAGTCACAACTCAATGTTATTTAGGCATTTTTTATAAGCATTTTATGATGACTGCTGATTCAAGACATAGAATCGTTTTTATTTTATTTTTTAGATTTTATGTTATTTCCATAATTAAGGTTTCCTCCCATAGTGGTAGACAAAAATGTTTACCATGCTATGCACTCACATGTAACAGCATTCATTCTACTATTGAACAAAACATAGTTAGCAGATATTTTCACCCCAAAAGACTGTGTGATTAAACTTAATATAAGGCTACGTATAAGGCTATCCCGTTAACATGTGAAAATGCTTAAGCACAATGGGTTCCTGAAACTTCATAGATCTTTTTTCTTCAGCATCAGACCAGGCAAAAGAGCTTGATATCCAATTGTGCATTATTTGCAGGCTCTTCAGATAAGCAGTGGTTCAAGGTCCATTCAGACTCTCCTTCTCAGAAGCCTCTGTAAGGAAAGAACTGTCATAAAGGGTACAGATGTCAAATGGGCCAGTGGTATGGATAAGATTGTTTCCATGTGCTTTGACAATCAAGAAGAGAGTTCCAGAACCTCCAGTCCAGAAGTCCATCACTCCTTTTACAATTTCCCACACTGATAGGCATTAAACATGAACCCTACAAAGAAGATCTGGAAAGATAAGTGAAGAAATGCACATTCCTCCTGAGCATTATGTTTAGTTAGTGTGTTAGTAATGTTTTATTCCTTATAGAATAGAACATACCAAAATCACAAAGACATGTTCAAAAATTTGCCTAAGTCATTAAATTCTCCCATGTTCCATGTTTGAGTAACTTTGTTCTTAGTATGTCAACAGGCATCTGTTGTCATAGCTATTTCAATTAAAATTGTTAGTAACTATCGTATATTCAAAAAACTGTTTAGTTTTCACCATTTCTTGAAAAATCTAAAAAAAAATGACTTAGGCAATTATTTAAAGAAGGTGTCAATTTGTAATTGTGAGAAACCACTGATGTCAATGCTCTTAACGTCCACAAACACGGTCACTGCTGCTTTTAAAACAGTGAAATGAGTCATTTATCTAGAGAAAACTGAGGAGGATTTTATCTTGGTCCAGTTATATTTGTCCTTTCAGGAAATGATGTGGTTTCTGAGATGATGTAGTTAAGGAGGTGTTGCACATAAAATTTAACATTTAGACTTTTAACCAAAACAAGGTTAGTGGTTCCATGGATAAATTTACTTGTGAACATCTTTTTTTCAAATGTGCATCAACAAGATATAAAAAAAATGAAAATAACCCTATCATCTCTTATTTTGCTGGTATTGTTACAAAGAACTCACAAGAATGAGACAAGAACAAAGGAAATGTTATTTTCTTAAATCAGAAACAGGAAGCTTTTGATGAGTGACCACAGATCAGAATAAAACTAATACATTGAGTCTTAATATTTGACAGAAGGTCAGGGGAGGTTGTTTTACTCTTTTTGGTGGTAGCATTTTTATTCACTTGCCTCCAGAAGAAAGTAAAGCATACAGGCAGCATTTTTCCACAACTCAAAGACAACCACGCTGTTAATCAGTATTATCTGTGCTTTCTGGGTTCTTTATCATTGTTCGATGCGCTCAGTGTTGCAGTTGCTGTCTTACACAGTGAGTAGCTTTTAAAGTTTTCATTTAAATGTAATTGACATAGTATTTTGTGAACAGTTGCATGAATCCACTATTGTATGCATTTATCTCTTATTGATTACGTTGCAAAAATACTTCACAAAGATCTGAGCTCCAGGTTGTTGCACACTTAACATGACAAGTGAAGAGTCCTATGTCTTAGTCTCAACTGTTTTCACAGATCGATACATGGTTTCTGTGGGTGAAAAAACTGTACGCAGGTGACCCACACAATTATTTAAGTTTGCAGACTATTCATAGAACCCATAGTGCGAGAATGTTCCTGCACATTTTAATCTGTGGGCATGTTGCCGGTGACAACCTGTTACAAACACAAAGTAAAGGGTGAGACGCAGGCATTTCAAAGGGATTTTTCAGTTTTTTTTAAACCCCTCATAACAGGTACAATATTTCATGAATATTTGCAACTTATACTCTCCTTACAAATACATCTTAATACATTTACCCCACACAAGAAAATGGTAGATTCCATTTTTATGTCGTCTCTTACGGTGGCTGCACAAGCCACAAGGGGGAAAAAATCTTTAAAAAGGAAAAGAAAAAAGATAAATTTGTTGTTATCAATTTGAAAGTAAACACTGGTGTTGATTTTTCATGTTTTAATTAGAAAATTATTAGGTATGGAATTTTTTTTAATATTTCCAATCCATTCATAACTAATTATACCATGTTTTATAAATGTGTGTATAGATGTACATTTCTTTGTTTTTACTTCTTTAAAACTATTGTTTTTTTAAGCTTGAAATAAACCAATTTCAAGTAAAGATACACAAATCTGTTAATGAAAAAATGACTACACAATTTTAAAGAAATATAAAGAAAACTGAATTACTTCATACCTAACTATGTTGATACTGAAACAGATAGGATTCTTTATTTGTCATGTATGCCCGAAACAGAAAATATAGTGGACACTGTTTCTAGCCAATCCTAAATCTAAAGTCATTCTTTTTTTTTTATTCCTTGGAAATTTGTTCTTGTAACTGTAAACAGACTTCTGTCCATCAGGCATGTTTGTGGTCAAATTTCCCACTTCAGAAATGATCATTGATTTTAGGTCAGATATATTATATTAGTGTGAAACCTCTGAATTCCTGTATATTTTGTGTCTCTTATGTCCATCATTTGTTTAGTGTTGGGCGTCATGGAGCAACTCAACTTGACTGCAGTAACTTCAAACATCTCCTCCTCTTCTGAACTTCTCCCTTCTTCTTCCATGGACTCCAGAGGTGTGCTGGCTGCAGTGATTATGTCTCTCTGGTTCCTCCTGGGAGTCACTGGAAACATTGCTGTCATCATTCTGAAGCCAAATTTTCAGCAGCTGTCCAGCATGACCCAGAGTTTGATGCTGAATCTGGCCGTGTCAGACCTGCTCTGTCTGCTGACTCTCCCGCTGTGGATTTACAGTCTGCTCTACAGCTGGATCTTTGGTCTGCTGGCCTGTAAAATCATAGTATATCTTCTAAGTTGCAGTGTTAATGGAAGTGTGCTAACTATAGTTTTGTTGAGCTTCCAGCGTTACATGCTCATAGTGCACCAGCAGTTTTACAATCACAAAAAAATGAGATTGCTCTTTGTTTTGTTTTGGCCGATAGTAATGATTCTCTCCATCCCTGCTTTGGTGGTTCATCAGTTGACTCCTGATCAGGAGTGGGTGCACTGCAAACCACAATTCTCCTCCAGAACCCAGAAGTTAGCTGTGCTGCTGACGGAGACTTTGGGGGGATTTGCTTCATGTTTTATTGTAGCATTTTCATACATTCAGCTTTACAGGAAGGTGAATCGAGCAGCATTTTTTAACAACACTCAGACATCCAGACTGGTTACCAGTATTGTTATAGTGTTTTTTGTCTTGTGGATTCCATATCACACTATGAATGTATTGCGTATTGGAGCTACTGCTTTACACAACAAGAGGCTTGACGAACGTCTTTCAGACGTGCGGTACATTGTTCTAACACTTACATTCATAAACAGCTGTCTGAATCCACTCCTGTATGCATTCACTTCTCACATTTGTAAATGT
>JAUDJI010001297.1:0-10964 GCA_037389245.1 Oryzias sinensis | reverse complement strand
TCAATTCCCAGCCAATGCAGTACTAGAATCTTTAGTTATGTAGCCTAAGCTTCTTGTTAAATGCTTTGAAAGTAAAACATATACAACATTTACATGTACAGATCGATGTTATTGTCTCACATTGAAACACCATTTCTCCTGTATCCGTTGTCGTCCATAAGCATATTCAATTTAAATGTGAAGTAAGTATGACAAAGGTAGCATTGGATGTATAATGGTAGCATAGCTGCTTCCCAAGCAGTTGACCTGGGTTCAATTCCCAGCCAATGCAGTACTAGAATCTTTAGTTATGTAGCCTATGCTTCTTGTTAAATGCTTTTAAAGTAAAACATATAGAACGTTTACATGTACAGATCTATGTTATTGTCTCACATTGAAAACATGTTTTACACAGCGGTAAAATGTAGACAAGTTTACGTTCCTTTATTGTTTGTTTTTTTGTCAAAGAAATTATGAAATGCTGACAAATGTCTGGTTTCCTAGTTTTATCTTGTTGTGGATTAGGTCTAAAGCCAAGTATATCTCAAATCCGGGATAAAGCTCTTTTCAAAATTATTTTTTGATGAGTGTCCTTTCCGCTGAAGACTAAAATAACAATTCATTAGGTTCCTTGTGAAGATGTTCAGTTCCCTCACCGGGAATTGAACCCAGACCGTGGCGGTGAGAGCGCCAAATCCTAGCAAATTGGACCATCAGAGAAATCCTTGCCCATTAAAAAACAACATTTAGTTGACAGATTACAGAAGTCATCATCATTTGCAAAAGACTAAAATTTTGATGTAGCCTACTTGTAGGTCATTGTCATTTTTGAAACAGTATAAATATTTTCTTTGCTTTAGAAGTTCTCTAAACTTTGTTGAGTTGTACATTTTGTATCAATTCTTATTTTTCTGTTGTAGATTGGAACAGTCAAAGCTGAGCTTTAAGTGGTTCCACAGAGGTAGACTTGAAGTTTGCTTGCGTTTTTCCTCTGTCTTTGAACAATGTCAACACATCGATGTTTGTTCCTCGTCAATAAACACTCACCATTTTTCCTGCATTTGTTGTCGTCCATAAGCATATTCAATTTAAATGTGAAGTACATAAGACTAAAGCAGCATTGGTGGTATAGTGGTAGCATAGCTGCTTCCCAAGCACTTGACCTGTGTTCAATTCCCAGCCAATGCAGTATTAGAATCTTTAGTTATGTAGCCTAAGCTTCTTGTTAAATGCTTTGAAAGTAAAACATATACAACATTTACATGTACAGATCGATGTTATTGTCTCACATTGAAACACTCAGTTTTTACTGGATTTTTACCTGGGTTCAATTCCAGGCCAATGCAGTACTAATGCAAAGTAAAGTGAACTTTATTGTCCTCAGAAAGGAAATTTCTTTTTATGCCACAGAGCTGCAAACTGTTACAACATAATTTAGCATTTGCACATCACATACATGATAAAGAGCATGAAGCAATTACATAGAAGATAGATAAAAACAGAGTATACAGATTTACCCCCCAGGCCTGACCCACATAGTCAAGAACACGAATAGAAAAAAGTAAAAAATGTTGAAAAAGATCCCTTAAAACCACATTGCTAATAGTTATTTTTTATAAAATCCAGTAACTGTTCTCAACACAAAACTCTCCATAAAAGACAATTATTAAAACTAGGACTGGAGTCCAACCTAATAAATACATAAGCTCCTTACAACAGTGGGAAGAACAATTTGGTTATTTCCAAGGTGACTGCTCTACAATGATTTCCCTTTGCAAATACAGCTAATCAGTTCTGGTTCAGCAGGGTAACTGCTGCTGGAATAAATGAAGATCTGAATTGAACTTTTTTGTATTTAACTGCTCTAAAACGTCTGCCTGAAGGTAAAAGCTCAAATTCTGGGAACAGAAAGTGACCAGGGTCATTTGTTATTTTCCCAGCAAGCTTAAGTGTTGTTTCCTCATACGTGACTTGCAATGTTTGATGATCCCTACAGCCACAGATCTTGAGGGCAACGTTTAGTTGCTTGTAAAGTTTATTTTTATCTTTGACACTGAGTGCCCCAAACCATGCTTCCATTGCGTACCTTGCCAGACTTTCCAGAACTGCATTGTAAAATGTGATCAGTATCTTAGAACTGACACCAAACAGCCTCAACCTTCTCAAAAAGTAGAGTCTTTGGGCGAGTTTTTCACAAAGATAATCTACATGAAAAGTCCATTTCAGTTTGGTTATCAATCCAGACACCCAAATATTTTATAGAGTTTACTGCTTCCATCTGACTGCTTCCAATTGCTAAAGGTCTATGTGATGTGACACCTTTTGGGGCAAATATGATTTCTTTGGTTTTTGTTGTGTTCAAGAGCAAACTATGATCCTCGCACCATTTATAGAAGTGTTTGACCTCATCAAAGTAAATTGAAGGGTTATCTGCAACGGAAAGGAGACTGATAATAATTGTGTCGTCAGAGAACTTTATAATTTTGTTTTGGGTGTGGCTTCTTTGGCAGCTGTTAGTGTAAAGAGTAAAGAGCAAAGAACTGAGAACTCACTGCCCCCTGTGGTATCCCAGTATTACAACTTAACACTTTTGAAAATGTGCCATTGAGCTTTACTTGTTGTGTTCTGTCAGTCAGGAGTGAAAAAAACCATTTAACCATGTCTGGATTTACGTTCATTTCCAACATCTTTTTGACCAGGATCGCTGGTTGAACAGTGTCAAAGGCAGAACTAAAGTCTGCAAATAAGACTCTGGCATAAGTGTTAGGTGCCTCTAAGTGCTTTAGAATGAGGTGAGATGCGCTGATCACAGCATCAGCAGTGCTGCTGCCATGTTTGTATGCAAATTACAAGTTATCCAAGAATGGTGACACCTCTTCCTTAAGACACTCAATCATGATTTTTTCAAAACACTTCATTGCTATACATGTCAATGCGATAGGTCTAAAGTCATTTCCAGACTGTGGACGGCTGATTTTTGGAATGGGAATTATGACAGAGTTTTTCCACAGAGCAGGAACCTCACAGGTCTGAATTGACTTTTGGAACACTGGAGCCCAAGCTTCTGACAACTCTTCAGAACAGCTCCTGTACAGGAATGATGTTAAACCATCTGGACCTGCTGATTTTTTATTTGGCACTTTTCTAAAGCCGCCTTTACACTGCGTGGTTCAAGTGACCCAATTCCGATTTTTTCCTCTCACGTGGCATAGATCGGATATGACCGGTGAACGTGTAAGCAGGACAAAAGCGCATGGATTCCGTTTTTCTCAGATCGGATACAGGCCTCTCTCATATGTGGAAATAAATTAGAAACGAATCGGATACGTGCATTTGCATGTGCCATGTAAGCAGACAAATCAGATATTCCCCAGTAAATGCGAGTCGTACCTCAGTGACGTCAATTCAGGACACCACTAACTGAGATCACATGACTTATTAAGATGCTTTATGTGCGCTGATGTTGCTGTCAGCGTGTTACCTTTCAGCCTCAGGCTTCAGACCGTAGTTGGAAACCGCTGTTATGTCCGGTCTGGACGCAAACGGTAACTAATGAAGCGGGACACCGTTGCCATGGAACAGGCTAGAAGCCGTTTATTTCTTTGGGGGGGCGTGTATGATGGGGACCGTGTGTGAGCGCGCGCGCGCGTGCTTGCGTGTGTGTGTAATGAGAGAGGGGGTGTGAGTGCGGAGCGGGGGACTGTCGGAGAACCGTAAATTAAAAAGAAAGCGTCTCGCCCAAAAGTTTTGGAGTCTTTCTGGAGGCTGAGGGTTCAGAACGGAAAAGTGAACCCCGAGGAAATCTCCTGTGCGTTTCTGACCACGGTTGGAAAAGAGAAGTCATCGCGCAGGAAAGGTTCAACACTTGGATCAAACTGTTAGTACAGCACGCCTGCAAACACTTCCTCATTCAAAACTCAGAGAAAGCACATAAGACGGNGTTCTCAATGCCGCGGTTCAAACCTGGATCTTAATAAATCAAACAGCAAATTCACCGCGAAGCTGCAGATAAATGTGTAAATATCTGTGAATTACATCAGTCTTTATTTTGTTCTGGAGACCACTGGAAACACAAATTCATATGATGGTTTCTCAGATCGTAGCAGCATATCCGCCTTCAGCGATCATCAGAGCTTCGCGCCCCACTGTGTGAAGGCAGCTGGCGGTCCGAAGAACACAGCTTGTCCGCGGTGCGTCAGGAGGAGGACCGCAGAAGGCGGACATGCAGCTATATAGTCCTGAGAAGCTGTGGAAACTCATCAGAAGTNCCACATTTCCTCCCTGAGACGAATCTGCCCAGTATTCTTAATCAAATGTGTTACATGTAAATTTATGGCGAGCCAGCTAGGAGGAATTGTGGAGTGTTAAATCACTTTAATCCTTCAAAACTGTTGCATATACTTTGAATCATGGATGTTTTTCTCAGCTGTGGGGTTAAAATACCAAATGCTGTTCTTGTTGAAGGGGTTACAGTGACTAAAGAAAATGAGGAAGTATTAGACTTTTTGAAACAGTATGGTAAAATTAATCAGGTTAAGGTAATTTCTGACTCTAACTCTGAGTATGATGATACACTTGTAGTGGAGTACTGCTCAGGTGCAGCTGTGGAGGCTTTACGCCCTAAATTACCATATGATTTAGTTTCTGAAGATCATGTTTCGTCATTCTGCATTTTTGATTTATCAGCAATCTGTTCAGCGCGAGTTGCTAAAACCAAAACCGCGTCATACTTATCAGAACTCCAGGACCTTGCACGATTAACTGGAATGGATTACGCACAGGTCCTGGCAGCTACAATGACTCAGATTAGTCACTCTGTGGCAGCACTTCAGCCTCTTTCACAGGTGAAAGAGCAACCTTCAAGTCCATCATTGGGAGTTCCACCATCGGATGTTGGAGCTTCAAACTTAGACATCCCAGGGCCTGAACCACCTCAAACTCCAAAGTCTGCATCTCATTCGATCCCTCGCTTGTCTAATTTTGGTCCAGACCTTCATCCACCTGAGGTACAGCGGTATGTAGTAGAGCATATTGTCAAAAGTGAAGACGTTACACACCAGCAAAGACTCAAACCATTTTCAGGAAGATTCCCTCGACCAAACCATGAAACAGATTATGAAACCTGGAGGTCTGGAGTGGAATTGCTGTTGAAGGACCCTGCTGTTTCTGATCTCCAGCGCTCAAGGAAGATCGTTGACAGTCTACTACCACCAGCTGCTGACATAATAAAACATCTCAGCTCTGATGCATTGCCTGCTGTTTATTTGGAAACTCTTGACTCTGCTTATGCTACAGTGCAAGACGGAGATGAACTTTTCGCTAAGTTCATGGACACCTTTCAGAACGCTGGTGAAAAGCCCTCGACTTACCTGCAGCGACTTCAGGTTTCACTCAACTCTGCTGTGAAGAGAGGAGGAGCCGCAGAGGATGACATACCACGCCATCTTCTTAATCAGTTCTGCAGAGGATGCTGGGACGACAATTTAATCACAGGACTTCAACTCAAACAGAAAAAACCTCAACCACCAACTTTTGCAGAATTACTACTTCTTCTACGCACAGAAGAAGACAGAGAAGCAGCCAAAGCTCAACGAATGAAGCAACATCTAGGTGTGACCAAGCAAAAAGTTTCAACTCATGCACAGTTTGCTCAAAACACAGAAGAAGGAGCAGTAGCCAAATTAACTAGCATCACTCAACAACTGGCACGTCAACTAGCTGATGTTCAGCGACAACTTGCGCTACTAACAGCCAGCCAGTCTACCTCTTCGGTAAGACCGAAAACGCATGCAGTCACCACACAACAAAAAAAAAAGCCTGATAACCAGCAGTTTCAAAGAACCACGTCCCATCCTAAACCAGGCTATTGCTTTAGATGTGGTGAAGATGGACACATCAGGCCACAATGTGAAAATAAGCCAAACTCAGCACTCGTGGCAAAGAAGAAGAAACTGTTTGCACAAAAACAGTCATTTCCATTTAAACTAATGTCGGTGCCTGTTGAGGGACGAACAGGGACCCAAGACCAACCTTGTCCCAAGACAAAGAAAACCATCCAGTGTGCAGTGCAATCCACTGTAAAGAGCAGTTCACTTCCAAAAGGTCTCATCGGTTCCAAGTGTTCTGCCATGTTAAGAATTGCTGGATTGACCTGTCATTGTCTGTTAGACACAGGTTCACAAGTTACTACTATCCCTGTGTCATTTTATAATGAAAACTTAACAGATCAACCTGTAAAGCCTCTGGAGCATTTATTGGAAGTTGAAGGAGCCGCAGGACAATCTGTACCCTATCTGGGATATGTAGAACTTGCTGTTCTTTCCCCCAAAGACTTTGTTGGAACTGAGCTCGAAGTGCAAACTTTAGCTCTAGTGGTGCCAGACGTCCGTCCAGAGAGCCCATCTCCTGTACTTATTGGGATGAACACTCTTGAAGGGCTGTATGCCACCTATATCAACAGTGAATTTAAGAAATTTCAGCCTAGTGCTTGTGGCTATAAAGCAGTTTTGAAAATCTTAGAACTCCGTCACCAGCAAAACCAAACGGGAAAAGCAGGGACTGTGCGGTTAAACAGCCAGACCCCAGTTCTGATTAAATCCAGCCAGGCCTTAGTTCTGGAAGGTTCTGCCAAGGTTCAAACATCCCCTACAAATAAATGGGCAATAATTGAACATCCACCTATTCCTTTACCTGGTGGATTGAGTGTCCAAAGATGTCTAGTAAAACTTCCTAAATATCCTCCATACAAGATTCCTGTTATTGTTAAGAATGAGTCCAAACAAGATATTCTAATTCCGGCTATGTCAGTTATTGGTGACATTGATGACGCACCTACCATCTTGTCACAGCAAGTCAGTTCTCCAGCCAAAGAAAACCATACATTCATGGAGTTTAACTTCGGAGACTCGCCTATTCCAGCCGAGTGGAAACATCGCATAACAACACATCTCAACAAAATACCTGAAGTTTTTGCTCAACACGACTTAGATTTTGGTTGCACTGACAAAGTCAAACATCACATCAAACTGCATGACAAGACCCCCTTCAAGCATCGCTCTCGTCCAATCCATCCACAAGATCTGGAAGCAGTTCGAAAGCATCTGCGCGATTTGTTTGAAGCAGGAGTCATCAGGGAGTCTGAGTCCTCATTCTCCTCTCCCATAGTTGTGGTCCGGAAGAAGAATGGTGACGTAAGGCTGTGCATCGATTACAGGAAACTAAATCTTCAGACAATTAAAGACGCATACGCTTTGCCAAATCTGGAAGAGTCATTTGCAGCTTTGAGTGGTTCAAAATGGTTCAGTGTGTTGGATTTAAAATCTGGTTATTATCAGATCGAAATGAATGAAGAAGACAAAGAGAAAACTGCATTTGTCACCCCCCTAGGGTTCTGGGAGTGGAATCGCATGCCCCAAGGAGTAACCAATGCTCCTAGCACATTCCAGAGGTTAATGGAAAAATGCATGGGGGATTTGCATCTCAATGAAGTTCTTGTCTTTATTGATGACATTATAGTTTTCTCACCCACATTAGAAGAGCATGAAACCCGGTTACTCAAGGTTTTGAACAGACTAAAAGATTATGGTTTGAAATTGTCCCCAGACAAATGTAAATTCTTCCAAACCAGCGTCCGTTACCTTGGCCACGTCGTATCTGAAAAAGGAGTAGAAACCGATCCAGAGAAGATCTCCGCATTAAAATCCTGGCCAGTTCCTCAGAACTTGAAAGAATTAAGGTCTTTCCTTGGATTTGCCGGTTACTACCGACGGTTCATTAAGGATTACGCCACTATTGCAAAACCGCTGAATCTACTTACCCGAGGTTATCCACCAGTTCGTCGGTCCACCAAAGTAAAAAACTTACCTGGGAGATATCTGGACCCGAAGAACTCCTTTGGTGAGAGATGGACCATAGACTGCCAAAATGCTTTTTCGGCTATAATCAATAAGCTAACTTCTGCACCTGTTCTTGCATTTGCCAACCCTAAATTGCCTTATATCCTGCATACAGATGCAAGCACAACAGGGTTAGGAGCAGTTTTGTATCAAGAACAGGAGAACCAACTGCGAGTCATAGCCTATGCCAGCCGAGGCTTATCCCAGAGTGAGTCAAGATATCCAGCTCACAAACTGGAATTCTTGGCATTGAAGTGGAGTGTGACGGAGAAATTTCATGATTTCCTCTATGGTGCCAACTTTACAGTTGTTACGGACAGCAACCCCCTTACATACATTTTGACATCAGCAAAATTGGATGCCACAAGTCACCGCTGGTTAGCTGCACTTTCCACATATTCTTTCAAGCTGCAGTACCGTGCTGGCCGTCACAATACAGATGCTGATGCCCTCTCGAGATACGCTTGTAGGGATGAGCCAGAAGAAGACTACCCCTGTAAGGAACAGGAGTTGGTGCACCGTCTGACAAAGCAGTTAAGCGGGGCTGGAACTACTGAAGAGATCTCCTCTGATGTAGTGGATGCCATTTGTAACAACTGCCTTGCGAGAACCAGTCTCCAGCCAAACCTTTTGCACTCTAGCATAAGATTGGTTGAATCCCTTTCTGTCACTGCTCATGCCATTCCAGCCGGTTTTGATGAGAACAGTAGTGGCCTTCCACTCATCCCTTCAATGTCTCATGATGACTTAAGAGCAGAGCAGCAGGCTGACTCGGCCATCAGTGAAGTTGTTCATCAACTCAACACTGGTGAAAAAGTTCCCCCCGGGGTCAGAGAGGAGCTCCCAGAGTTACCCCTACTGCTACGAGAGTGGAATCGACTGGAATTGGAAGACGGAGTGTTATATAGGAAACGACAAGAGGAGGGTCGGGGTGTTCTCCAATTAGTTCTTCCCCCAAGGCTGCGGCCTATTGTTCTTAAAGCCCTTCATAATGACATGGGCCATATGGGCATAGAACGCACCCTGGATCTGCTACGCCAACGGTTTTTCTGGCCCAGAATGGCAGTGGACGTGGAACGGACAATAAAAACATGTGACCGGTGTGTCAGACGTAAAACACCGACAGAGAAAGCCGCTCCACTTGTCAACATTAAAACGTCTCGTCCACTTGAGCTGCTGTGTATGGACTTTTTGTCACTTGAACCTGACAGTTCAAACACTAAGGACATTTTAGTCATCACAGATCATTTCACAAAGTTTGCAGTAGCCATTCCCACTCCAAACCAAAAAGCCAAGACTGTTGCTAAGTGTCTCTGGAATGACTTCATAGTGCCATATGGCATTCCAGAGCGCTTGCATTCAGACCAAGGACCAGATTTTGAGTCAAAATTAATCAAAGAGCTCTGTGAAATAGCTGGGATAATAAAGAGTAGAACTACACCCTATCACCCACGTGGAAATCCAGTCGAACGTTTCAACCGGACGCTCTTAAACATGTTGGGCACATTGGAAGCCAAGCAAAAGTCCAAGTGGCGAGAGTATGTAAAACCTCTTGTACATGCGTACAACTGCACAAAAAATGAGGTCACAGGGTTCACACCATATGAACTCCTGTTCGGTCGATCACCTCGCCTTCCAGTGGACTTGGCCTTTGGGTTGCCAGTTCGAGAACCCCCTGCTGTATCACACTCAGAATATGTCAAGAGCCTTCGGAACCATCTAGAGGAAAGTTATAAATTGGCAACAAAACACTCACTCAAGTCGCATGAAAAAAACAAGAGCCGCTTTGATAAAAGAGTGATACCTTGCAGCTTAGAACCAGGCGACAGAGTTCTTGTCCGCAATGTGCGACTCCGAGGGAAACACAAGCTGGAAGACAAGTGGGAGCAAGAGGTGTATGTTGTAGTCAAACGTGCAGGCAACCTCCCTGTCTACACAATAAGACCTGAGACTAGGGTTGGCCCAACCCGCACTCTCCATAGAGACCTGTTGCTGCCCTGTGGATTCCTTCCAGCAAGTCCAGTTGAACCTGACGATGCAGATATCCCACTAGTAAAACCTAAGACTCGTAGCCAAACTCACTCTGATCCCGTTGCTCTCCTGGAGACGGAAGATAATGAATCAGTCTTCTCAGAATGTCCAATTGTACTACCAGCAAAGTTCAGAGTGGAAACCACTGTTAGACCTCAACAACAGCAAGGGCTCAGTGATTCTACAGATGCTGCTGTCCCACCTGAGTCTGATCCTCAGCAACCAACCACGGCCTTAACAGTTATGGATTCACCAGATGGACTCTTACCTGCTATCGAAGAAATCATAACCCCCATCGAGGAAGAGGACATATCCCCAGCCGGTGATGAGTCTGCACAACTCGAAGGAATGCCTGTGAACGATGAAGTGCCTGAAGACTTACCTGCTGCTGGGCTGTCTCTGGATCCTGAGGCTGAAGGTGTTTGCCAATCTGAGTCATTAATGAATGAGAATACTTCTAGCTCTGCTGAGGTGCTTAATGATCAAACAGACGCAGAGTTAACCCTTAGACACTCTACTCGACAACGTCAATTACCACGCCGACTTAATTATTCAGTGCTTGGTAACCCACTTATTTCTGTTGTACAGACACTGTTTCAAAGCGTGTCTAATGCGTATACAGAAGCCCTAACCCATGCCGCTGCGGTGCAATCATCGAAACCCAGCTAGGGTCCCATGCAACGTGGACGTGCAATGTCTAAAGCGGGGAGGATGTAACCCACATGTTTTCCTGGCACTGTCCCTTTAAAGCACACGCGATTTCGGGAACTCTCGCGAGACTTCCGAACGTGACGACACACTCAACTTCCGTGTTTCATTCAGTTATAAATAAGTGGCGGGGATGGTTGACAGGAGGCATACATTCGGGAGTTTCAGCAAAATCCTTGCTGCACAACGCCCTGCGTCAGACAGCCTTCTAATTCATCTTCCAACTTTCGTTTTTTTCTTCACACTGCAACTGGTGAGTGACACAGTTTTCTTTTGTTTGTGTGCGAGTCAGCAGGCGCGGGCTCCAGCTGATCTCACAGCTGATCCCGGTTTGAGATCATGTAAACAAAA
>JAUDJI010001296.1:0-10974 GCA_037389245.1 Oryzias sinensis | reverse complement strand
TATATATATCATCCTTGACTTCTTGTCTTAGTTCAAGGTTGTGCTGTTGCGCCCTCCCCAGGGATGTAACAGTGTTCTTTATAACTTATAACTGTTTTTTATAACTTGCTTACATTTCTGTTTTACAAATTTTTTTACATGTTTTTTACAGTTGATCACGTTTGCAGTGGATCCCATGTTTTTTACACTTTCGCAGCTGTATTAATTTAATTATGTATTTTATTTAATATGAATGTCGTTGTTGCTGCCACAGATAAATGAATTTCCCCATCGTGAGATTAAAAAACCATGTAACCCTTGTGCTATCCTAGACACTTTACCATTGGATGGTGGGTCATCTAGACCCACTAGACAGTGCTCTGAACCTTTTTTCTTCAATGATTTGTGATCTTCACTGGTGTCCATGGATTACATGTTATCTTTCCACCTTTATCATGGCAGGAAGAACATGTCAATGGAAGGTTGGGGTCATCTAAGGTAGCAGAAGGGTTAATCTAATTTCATCAATAAGGTTCATCTTTAAACCAAAATAGAGAAATATTTTCTATTCTTACCTTTTTATTAAAAGAGAGGAAGTATTCTATATTCTTCAAGAACAACTTTAGGTTAAAAAAAACATATAATGCAGATGAACTAAAATTTAAATAATTTCAAAGTAAGATGTAACAGGTGAAACCAGCAGTGTCCAAACAACAATACACTTTCCTTCCACAGGAGGTCAGTCTTCTCTTTTCTAATCACATGCAGTTTGAGCTCATTTTTCCAGATTTGAACATGCAGATTCATGAACGTTGGGCTTATCATTTCACACACGATGCGTTTTTTTCTAATGTTTGCACACAAAATTAAACTTACTAAATTCCCAGTAAATTCATTTTTTTGTGTTGTTTTCCTGTTTTAAATCTCTGCTGTTTTAATTTTTCTGCTTAAAATCTCCTGAAAATGTCATCTTTTTATCTTGTTGAAAGCTGATATTTGCTTTTATTTAAGTTCCAGCAGTAAAACGTTTCTTTTGCAAAACCATACAAAAATGAATGGGGCCAAAATATGGGGCTAAAAAAAAATCATGATCCAATGATGTTGGGATGTCCAAAGGAAGGTTAGAAATTATGGAATGGCCACAGAACCTGGTGGCCATTTTGTGTCAAATTGTGAAATTTGCAAAACACAACAGCAGAAGATGGGGGGGGGGGGGTTGCTCGCTGCCCGCTGTGTTTTTTAACCTTTTTTGAGCCACGGCACACTTTAACCATAACAAAAATCCCGCGGCACACCAGAATACAAAACGGCAGAAAGACTCTCTTCTCTGAGCTTCATGGTTTTGTTCACTTGTTCCACGGTCTGATACCGGATTCTGTGGAAAGCTACACCGCTAAAGACGAGCTTTAGCTGGTATTTTTTTTGGAACTACGTGACTTATGAGCTAAATTGGAACAAGGAAGTGAAGACTTTAAACACTTCTGATTGGTCAGACTGATGACATGTGATTAAGCCTTCAAGAATGATTGGTGGAGTCGTGGAGACAGTAAAAGCTGCGGGACTTTTCAGAAAACAGTTATAGCTGCGGGTAAATTGCGGTGCCGTCATTCTTATCAAAATGTCTTTAATAGAATCAATTAAACACAAAGAAAAAAGTATTTTATGATCTTTCATATTCCTAACTACTTAGTGTTTTATCAGGACCTGTTTGGATGAACACAGAGCTGATTTCCTGAAGATGGGAAATGTTTTTAGATCAGTTGATGAGGGCAATTTTCCACGGCACACTTTACCATCTCCCACGGCAGCACACTGGTTGAAAAACACTGCTCTATTCAACCCATCGGAAAGATATTGCTGAATCTTGACTGTAGTGGTGGTGTACGCGACTCAGACTATTTTTTACGTGGTGTGACGCTCCGTAAGGCACCATACTCCCAGAGCACCCTCCACAGGATACCACGAGGGAAGCGGTTGAACGCCTTCTCCAAATCCACAAAACACATATTGACTGGATGAGCGAACTCCCACAAACCCTCCAGCACCCTAAAGAGGGTGTAGAGCTGGTCCACTGTTCCAGGACCAGGATGGAAACCGCACTGTTGTTCCTGGATCTAAAGTTCGACTATCGGACATACTCTTCTCTCCAAATTCAAATTAATTTTATTTATATAGCACCTTTCATGACAACAAAGACAGCTCAAGGTGCTGTACATAAAAAATAAAATCAAATGCAATAAAGTACAATAAGATATATTAAATTAGCCCCACACAATAAAATACACACAGACAAACACCAGTGGAAAATAAATAAAATAAAGAGAAACCAGTACCCTGGCATAGACTTTCCCAGGGAGGTTGAGGAGTGTGATTCCCCATTAGTTGGAACACACCCTCCAGTCCCCTTTCTTAAAAAGGGGAACCACCACCACCCCTGTCTGTCAGTCCAGTTGCACAGATCCCAACTGCCATGCGATGATGCAAAGACGTGAAGAGCTCATTCAATTCAATTTCAATTCATTTCAATTTTATTTTGCAGCCAAAATTCCCAACAACAATCGTCTCAATGGGCTTCGTGCCAGTAATTGTAAAGTCAACATACAATCACAAGGATCATAGATACATATAATTCAATAGGTGAATGCTAGACTTGAACTAAAAAGACTAAACTAAACTGGGCATCCTTGCCCTTGGACCCTCCTTCGGGGTAAGGAAAAACTCCCAAAAAAAACGGATTCCAGAAATAAAACAAAGAAACCTCAAGAGTGCCCACATGAAGGATGCATGCAGCTCGTTGACTACCTCAGTGACTTCAGTTTGGGTGATGGACAGCCTCACCCCAAAGTACTTATTCTCTGTTTCCTCAAAAGAAAGTGTGTCAGTGGGATTTAGGAGATCCTCAAAGTTTTCCTTCCACCGCCCGACAATGTCCCCGGTCGATATCTCCCCACCTGCAATGAAAACAGTGCCTGTAGAGAACTTCTTTCCCTTTCTGAGGCGTTGGATGGATTGACAGAATCTCTTTGAGGCCAACCGATGGCCCTACCAAACTCCTCCCAGAACTGAGTTTTTGTCTCCGCAACAGTCTGGGCCGCAGCTCCCCGGTAGACTGACCGGTACAGCAACTTAAGCGTGGTAGAGAGTCCAACCCCTCTCTAAGGACAACGTCTCAGTCCCCACTGATGGTCAACAAGGTGATGAGTCTGAGGTTCATTTCTCTCACTTCACAGTGTGATGCTTTAACAGAACTTTTGGTCCTGCAGGACGGTCTCATCCGTTACTCCTCAGCATATCCTGACTTTGTGGAGGCGGTCAGGTTTCAACAGGCGTTTGAGGAGGAACGGGTGAGGTCTCTTTAGCCTGGGCAGGAGGGACAGGCCCTTGTTGGCTTTGGGGACTTCAAACTTGAGACCCTGCGGACCCTGTACGAGTCTGAGGACCCCAAGAAGATCCGGTACTTAATCACAGAGGATCACATGTTGTAATACAGTTTGTCATCAAATGAACAGATGGGAAATTTTAGCTTAAACTGACAATAACACTAGATAATGAGAACATGGAGAACAGCATTTTTGATGTTGCACCTGTGTGCCCACACTGTAGTTTCTTCTTGTTTTGTTTCTTACCAGGTTAATCAACTACTTGTGGAGAAAGGCTCCTGCTCCAGGAACACAGATGGAGAACGCCATACTGTATGTTTTTTCAGAGACAGACAGAAGGCTGCTGCTGCATCTGCTGCTGCAACTACGAACGTAAGTAATGTTTTTCATTTTTAAGTGCCGAAATGATATTGATATGTTTGTGGGAACGTTTCTTCCCTTTTCTGTGGCGTCTCATTAGCGCATCACATTCTGCATAATTAATATTAACATCTGCTCATATAAATGGATTATAACCCAAAGCAGCTTCATTTCTAAGTAATCCATGAACCCTTTCTCATTTAACAACTTGTTAAAAGTTTCTAAGGAAAAAGCAGAACCTGCAATGATAGTTTCCCATGTTGCTACAGGAGTGACTTTGTTTTGTGCAGACAATGGCTGTAAGTTAACATTTCCAGTGAAATATTTGGTCTTTCTAACTTCTCATCAACATTTCTGGAGTTTTTTTTAATTTGTATTTATTTCAAAATATCTTCCTTCTGTTTCAGCCTCACAAGTACAGGTTCCTCTCGTTCCTGATGCTCCACCTCCTTCCCCTGACTGTGGGATCTCTGTTGGGCTGAGCGGCCTACTGGATACGGTTCTCCCTTTAGCTGGGATTTAGGAGCAGCCAGCTCCAGCTGTCTTCCCTCCACCTCCATGTGCTGGTAATGCTGAGGTGATGTGACAGTAGCTGCAGCTTTTTGTGTCGCTGTGTCACTAACAGCAGTCATCTGAGGGCTCCAGACTAACTTTTTTCACTAGGAGCACAGTGGCCCCTAAATGAAAATTTTAGGGGCACAACCAGAAAATTTAGGGGCACATACCGTAAATCAACATGCTAACCAAATCTGTTAATTTCCACTGTATTACTAATAATACAGTGATGCAACAAGGTAAACTGATAGCACCATCGCTGTCATGACAGTACAAATAGTAAAAAAAATACCATACACTCAGAATGAAAGAAAAGTGCTTAGTAAGAGAAAAGCTCCAAAACTTATTGAAATTTATGTTGGTGACCCCAAATAAGTGCAGCCAAGATGCACAATAAGTGTGTTTGAGATCACCCAGGTGGAGGAAACGCTGAACAGATCACCTGGTGTGTGATGGATGTTTTTGCTCCAACATCACCTGTCAATCATCACAAAAATATCACAAGAAAGGGGTGGGAGCAACAAGGCCCCAACCTATGTGAACACTAGTGCTGACTGAAAAGCGGCCCTAATTACTACAAAACAATGCAGTATGGGACATGTGTCCTGATGGTTTTTTGTAGTTCAATGATCAATTAAAATAATTTAAAATAAGGCTTAAAAAAGGTTTAAAAAAAGGCTACATACATTACAAAACATTAAAATAATTATTAAAGATGTAATATCACAGATCATACTTAGGGGGAGAGGCATATTAAAACTAAAGTGAATGTTAAGGACAACTATTTCCTGTTCTCCTTCAGTCTCGCTGCAGCTTCGTCTATCGTTGCATATTCCCCACGTGTTTTAATTGCGTCTAAGTCTAAATCGTGATGTTGCTCACACGTGTTTAATGTTAGAGCCCCGTTAGCTGTCAAGCATGTAGGTGTGGGACATTTATGCTCCTCATGCTCCTCAGCTGACCATCTCCCGCACCCGTTTTCATTGTATATATGTAATTGACTGCAACGAAAAACGGTAACGCTCAAACAAAAACGTATGGGGAAATGACAAAAAATCAAGTCTAGGTCTCAAAATCCTCGCACAACGTAAATGTCATTCTTTACAAATTAATGCAGCCTCCTCGTCTATTGGGTCCTCCAAAAAAGGACAAGCCATTCTTGTCACTTAGACCGTTTCTGTGTGACGGAAATTTGGGCAATGAAGGTTAAAACGAAAAATATCGCTTTGTCTTAAAAACGGGGAGGGGACCGGGAGAAACCTTGAGTTTAGAGAATAAAACCTGCTCCCGACCAGGTTAGGTTCACAGCATAAGTAACCATGGACACGGACTCCGAGTATAAGTTACCTCTCTTTCAGAAACGGGTTTGACTTACTCTGCTTACTCTGGTTTAACAAACCTCCAATTCTGAAACGGAAAACCCAGGGTTTCCCTGATTTCAGGGTTAATGCACTCAGAGTTTACACTTAACCTCCTTTCTGAAACAGGCCCCTGTTCTGGAGAATCTAAGGGTCAGAACAGGGAGGTGGAGGCGGATCGCCTTGGGTCCCCCGCGCTTCTGACCACGGTCGGAAAGGGGAGAAAGCAAAAAAAGTCATCGCCGGAAAGGTTCAATACCACGCTCGGCCATTTAGCTGGAAATTTTTTCAAAAACCGCCCGGTTGCAATAAGAGCCCTGGAGTTTGGCCTGAATAGAGTGATCACCCCAAACATGAATCCAATCGGGGACATCGCTTCCCTTCCACTGACTGGTCTCTGATGCATCGTCTGCCATGTTTGCTGTTTACGTTCTCATTCCCGCCTATTTCAACGCAGAATGATGACTTTTGTTGCGTATCGATGACGTACGATTCGGATTTAGGTGGCCAAGCAGGTGAGACGGCGGTCCCAATTGAAAAGATTGGATACGTTTCGGATTCAGGACGGCATACCCAAGTGGCCTGGGTCGCATTTCAAAAGATCGGATCTGTGTCGTTCAGACTGTCATGAAAAGATCGGAATTGTGTCACATAGGGGCAAAAAAATCAGAATTGGGTCGTTTCAGCCTGAAGTGTGAACTTAGCCTAAGTGTTGTGAATCACCTAAACGATTCTGACACCTAACAGGGGAACATACAACTTTGCTTGGCGTGTTCCGTGTGTAGACATACCTTGAATTCCAGTGTAGTTGATGAACAAAGAGTAAATACCTGTCAGTTTCAGGAATATGGTGGTTGGTGGTTTTACAGAGGAGCTGAGGATCCAACAATTCCACATGACACGCTCAACTTCTGATGAGCTGTGTGATTCTGTGGGACCTTTGCTGACCATCTGTGTGCAGTGCCCAAGTCAGCCAGTTCCTACCAAGAAGCGCATCCCCATCCGCTTGTTGGTCACGTGACTCATTTAGTTCAAATACATTATTGCAGCTTTGCAAAAAAGTCAAGTTCTGTACGCTTCAAAAATCACCTCATCCAAGCTCAAAAACCTTTTTCAATTATGAGTTTTTCCAAAATTTTAAGCAGAAATAGATATATTTAGGTGGTAAAATGATTTGGATATGTTTGTGGGAATGTTTCTTCCCTTTTCCTTGGCGGATCTTCATTCAAAGATGCGCTATTATATTCTAAAACTGTCACTTTCTGCTTCGTTTTTCTCCTGCGAGTTTTCTCCTCCTCTCTCCTCTCTTTACATCTATGGTCCTTTCAAATTGTATGTTGTCCACAGGAGGAAGAACTCTTCCTTTCCTGGGAAGGAGAGTCTCCCACAGTTCTGTGGAACCCCAGGCTGATGGCTCAGACTGGACTTCAGCTGTTTCAGCAGAACCAGAGGACCCTGTCACAGTGGTGAGAGCTCCAACTTCTGCAGTCTGTATCTTTTCCTAAAATCCTAAAATCCTAAAATCCCTCTCTGTGTCTCCAGGTTCTCCAGTCGGCAAAAAAATGGGAGAGGGCTGTGCAGGAGCAGGAAGCTGGAGTCCTTCCTGCTGCTCCCGCTGTTTCCCTGCAGCTAAAGGGCTGTCATTGGTTCAGGTGGGACAGGGACAGCCCTACGACGACAAGATGCCAGAGGAGAAGACGCCTCTGCAGCAACACCTTCCTATGATGAATCCTGGCCGCCCCTGAGGCTCCACCACCATCACTTTCTCCTCCTCCTGGGCGTGTGCCCAGGACCACCGCCTTCAGGAGGAGGAAAGTGTTGGAGGCAGCAGCTGCAGCACCAGAGCAAGGCCTTCCAGCAGGGACAGAAGTCCCTGCCGGAAAACTTTATTGAATTTAACAATTCAATAAAGTTTGAAAAAAAAGTAGAGTGAGCCCGTGCCGCGTCAACTACCCCTGGCTGCAGCCTGCAGAATTGCACAACATAGGGCTTACTCTGCCGCGTGGTGCTCGGCAGTGACAGCCGCGCGCGCAGGCGGGAGAGGAGGACAAGAGTGATAAAAGGTTTCCCATAGAAACCCTTGAAGTCTGAACACAGGACTAGCAGAAAAAGTAAATTATGAAGACGAGGTAAATCTACACGTTTTCGCAAAATATACTTTATTGAAAAAGGTGGAAAATATATTAACCGTTAGATATTTTAGTGGCCCGAGCGGACAAGTGAAAAATAAAGTCTTGTGGTCCGTACTGCTCCAGGTGGTACTGGGCCAGCGGAAAAAAAGGGCTATGTCGAGCCCTGCATTGTGAGTATCTGTGCCAGTGGCGGTTCTACCCTTAATTACTCCCCGGGCGAGACCCAGATTCAAACCAGGAGAGTACTGTTCCAGTGATTCCAACCATGTTGTGCAGTCTGTTTAAAAGAATGGTGTGGTCAACTGTGTCAAAAGCTGCACTCAGGTTGAACCTGAGATAATTTTTTACCTTGACCAGTGCTGTCTCTGTGGAGTGATGGGGTCTAAGACCAGACTGAAATTTTTTATAAAATATTATTTTTTATAAAATTATTTGGTTAAATAAAAACTGGTTTTCTAAAATTTTCTTAAATGGCAGGTTTGACAGTGGTCAGTAATTGTCTAGATTGGAAGCATTTCAACCACTCTTCTTCAGGGCGAAGTAAGGCGCCTGGGATCTGCACTATCTCTAAAAGTCAACTGTGACACTGATTTTCAGCAGAGTTCTGACACTTAAGGGCTTATAATTTCTGTTAAAGGTTTTGAAGTGAACTCTTGATCGGTTTAATATGACTAATTGAATGGTACACTTGGTAGGTTTTATTAAAGGTTTTGAAGATAATCCATGTAGGGGTCCTAAGGGAGGGACATAAATTTGGTGTGGTCCAGGTTCTGGAGAAGTTTAGGGAGTTGGCAGATAGTCCTCTTTAAAACAATGAAGAGCATGTCGAATGTTTGCTGTTAAAATACTACCACCAAGCAGACTGGAATAAAGTCCATCTGGTCTGACGAAAGAGGGGCAATTCCAGAAGAGGTTAAAATTGTCAATAAAACCAAACCTGTGCGTGCGGGAGGTGGAGAGCAGCTAGTCGTGGAGGGAGAAGATCCTGCTGAAACGTGTAGATCCTCAAGTAAGAGTGGGAATAGGTCCAGAGATAAAAACTGTTCTTCCAGTGTCAGATAGAAGAGTTACATAAATTGCCTTTTTGTGTCCAGAGTGTTCTATCATTGATTCCAATGTGAACTACAATCCGAATGACGTTGGTCGGGTCATGGGGCTTTTAAAGAAGATCCTTCACCTTAGCCCCAAGGAAGCATCTGGGAATGGCATTGATGTACCTGATATTTCTGAGGGGTATTCCAAAAAGCAGGTAATGTGAGTTACCTCGAAAAGTTTGAGGCTAAGGAAGCGGATTATCTCAATTGCTCCAAAAATGGAGGTATGTTTCAGGGTATGTCTAGTTCCTATAGCAACTCATCCCCTTTACATAACCTGGTCTGGAGCAGGTTTAATTGAAGGTTAGTTTGTTTACAGAGAGGTGAAGCAGCATGGCGTGTCCATTTGAAGATGATTTAGTGGATGAAGAAGCTCAGATAATACTTTTTCCACCATGAGAAGGTGATAAGACCACGCATGGATGTTTAAAGATAAACATTTTACATTAATCTAACTTAATTATTTGCTTTACTTAAGATAAATCATTTCTTTGAGTGTAGTCTACTTAAGAAATAACACGTAGTTATCAGACATTTATTTTACTTTGATTTTAAATTAATTAAATTAAGTAGGTGTAACTTTGGTGCTGCTTTTAGATTGGCACCGCAAGGAATTGTGGGATATCATTCCCTTTGCCTGTCTTGACGGATTTGGGTTTAAGTGTGGGTTTTTGACCAAATGTGTTTAGCTGTTTAGCTGTTTTACTGTGTATTGTCAAGTTATTTGTCCAGTTATGTTTAATTCTTTCTGCACCATGAGTGAGAGGGTGATGACCAAACCGCTTGTTAAAGTAAAAGTCAAAGTCATGACGAGCATATACAGCTTTTGTGGGGCAAAGCCACACTGTATCATACATTTTTATGTTGCAAAAAATCATAAAGTATACAGACTTAATTTAGACATATAGTCAAGAAATACAATAAATGATGTATAAAAACTAAATTGAATTGTAATAATGTGACATTTAGTTATACAAATATGTAAATTTGAGTTGTATAAAAAAACTATTAAATAGGATAGACATAAGAAATTA
Source organism: Oryzias sinensis (assembly GCA_037389245.1). Taxonomy (NCBI): domain Eukaryota; kingdom Metazoa; phylum Chordata; class Actinopteri; order Beloniformes; family Adrianichthyidae; genus Oryzias; species Oryzias sinensis. Next base: position 1,082 of record JAUDJI010001296.1, on the reverse strand, counting down.
GGTTGAATAAATTTAACTCACTATATGTAGCGGGGAAAATAAATATTGAACACGTCAACATTTCTCTTAAAAAACATATTTCTAATCGAGCTATTGACACGAAATTTTCACCAGATGTCGGCATCAACCCAAGTAATGCACACATAGAAAGAAATCCAAACATTTATGTCCATAAATTAAGTTATGTGTAATAAAGTGAAATGGCACAGGGAATAAGTATTGAACATGCTTACTGAAATTTATTTAATATTTTGTGCAAAAACCTTTGTTGGTGATTACAGCCTCAAGACGCCTCCTGTATGGAGAAACCAGTCGAATACATTGCTCAGGTGTGATTTTGGCCCATTCATCCACACAAACTGCCTTCAAATCTTCAAGGTTCCGGGGCTCTCTTCTGTGAACCCGGATCTTCAGTTCTTTCCAAAGATTTTAAATTGGATTCAAGTCTGGTGATTGACTGGGCCATTCTAGCAGCTTTATTTTCTTTTTCTTCAACCAGTTGAGTGTTACCTTGGCTGTGTGCTTGGGATCGTTGTCTTGCTGAAAGATCCACCCTCTTTTCATCTTTAGCAGCCTGGCAGATGACAGCAGATTCTGATCAAGAATGTCTCGATACTTTTCTCCAGTCATTATTCCTTCAATGGTATGAAGTCTACCAGTACCACATGCTGAAAAACAGCCCCACGCCATGATGCTCCCACCTCCAAACTTGACTATTGGTATGGTGTTTTTGGGGTGATGTGTGGTGCCATTTTTCCTCCAAACATGTTGTGTCTTATGACATCCGAAGAGTTCAAATTTGGTCTCATCTGACCAGAATGTCATGGGTTTATCCAAATGTTGTGTCGCAAACTCCAAACGAGCTTCAACATGTTCTTCAAAAATGGAGTCTTGCGTGGTGTGCGTGCATGGAGTCTTGTGCGGTTGAGTGCATTACTTATTGTTTTCTTTGAAACAACGGTACCTGCTGATTCCAGGTCTTTCTGAAGCTCTCCACGAGTGGTCCTGGGCTGTTGGAGAACCCTTCTGATGATTGTTCTGACTCCTCTGTCTGAAATCTTGCGAGGAGCACCTGGCCGTGG
>JAUDJI010001295.1:0-10979 GCA_037389245.1 Oryzias sinensis | reverse complement strand
CCTCTACTGTGCTAACGTTCAAGTCTAGACTCAAAACATTCCTGTTTAGCCATGTATATGACTGAAGGGTACTTAACCACACCTTTTTTTTTTTTCTTTCTTTCTTTCATCTAAAGAAAATTCTATCAAAATGTTTTGTTTAATCTTTGTTATGTATTGTGATTCAAGATTCAAGTTTTTATTGCTGTTTGCACATGCGGTAAATCGGAATCTTTCTTTGGCATCTCTCATGTCAGGGTAAATTAAAAGGACAAAAATTTGAAAAAATAAATAGAATAAAGTTAAAAGTTAAAATTATACAACAAATTACAAGGTGTATAAATATGAGTAAAATATGAATATGAATTTTGCAGCGACCCAGTCTGTACAGAAGAATTATTGCACATATTATTGTTTATTGCACTTAGTGATTCTGTCCAGTCTTCCCCCTCTGATGTTCTTTGCCAGCATTCTGATTGCTGTTGGGAAGAAGTTGTCATGGAAGCGTGTGGTGTGTGCGTGGATGCTTTCAGGCCTGCAACGTCTGAGGTTGTGGCCTGAGTCCACCCATTGGATCAGTGCATGAGAAGGGTGGTGTCTGTCTCTGATGATCTTAGAGACTCTCCTCCTGCAGCGCAGTTCATAGATGGTCTCCATGGATGGAAGGTTGCAACCTATAATTTTCCCAGCTGTGTTAATGACCCTCTGCAGCATCTTCCTTTCTTTTATGGTGGTGTTACCAAACCAGGCTGTTAGTCCGCTGGTGAGGATGCGTTCCACAAGCCCTCTGTAGGCTTGGGTGAGGGTCCGGTGTGGGTACCGGATGTTCTCGGGCTGCCGGATGTTCTCGGGGTCCTTCGGGGTCCTTTGACCAATGATGACGTCAAACTATTTGATTGGCTGTAAGTTGCCACGACCAATGAGTTAACGTCGCTAAGTTTTTTTTAAACTTTATTGACAATTGCGGTATCATACATTAAATAACGAACAATAACAATGTAATCAATATTACCTCAAAGATCAGTCACCATTGCCAAACATAACATATTAACATAGAAAATAAAGAATAGAGGGGAAAAAAAGAAACAATGAACATAACACACAAGTGCATATAAAACTTTCCTTGCAATATCAGGATATTAAGAACTGTATTTTCTGGTCTATTATATGATACCACACCAAGTAGAACATTTTTTGAGTGTAAATGAACTGGCATTGCAATTTTGGAAGAATACCAGAAGCAGAACTCATCCCAGAGTGTTTTCATAATTCCACAGTTAAAGAATAATTCATCCACCGTCTCATTGTCATTCAAACAAATACGCAGTCATTCTCTTCAAACCCAAAATGATTCCTCAAAAATTCCTTAAATGGGTACGACGTCGCTAAGTAGTAAAATCGCTAAACGTAAAAATTCCTTAGATGGGTACGACGGGAGCCGGTTTAGCTCGTGCTGGTTTGCGGCGCCTTCCGTCCGTGAAACCTGGGTTTGAATCCGGGCTGCTCCCTGTTCCCTTCTCTACTTCTCTGCCGGTCCCAACCCGGTTGCTTTGAGAAGGTTGCGTCAGGAAGGGCATCCGGCGTAAAACATTGCCAAGTAAACCATGCGACTTGTTCGCTGTGGCGACCCCTGATGGGAAAAAGCCGAAAGAGAAAAGGTACGACGTCGCTAAGTATCAAAATCGCTAAACGTAAAATCGCTCGATAAGTAGTTTGTCCAACTGGTGTTACCGTCGAGAACATCCGGCAGCCTGAGAACATCTGGTACCCACACCGGCGCTTGAGACCAACCTCCTTCAGCAGCCTGATGAACTACAGCCTCTGCTGGGCTTTCTTAACTGTGGAAACAGTGTTTTTTTTCCCAGCTGAGGCTGCTGGTAGTCTGCAGACCCAAGAACCGGTGGCAGTCGGTCTGCTCCACCACAGTCCCGTTGATGATGAGCGGTTGATGTGGCGGTGCTTTCCTTCTGTAGTCCACAATTATTTCTTTTGTTTTCTCTACGTTGAGAACAAGTTTGTTGTCCTCTCCATACATGGTGATCCTGTGCACGAGGTCTCTGTATGCAGACTCGTCCCCTCCTCTGATGAGACCGAGGACGGTTGTGCTGTCTGCATACTGAAGGAATTTATATTTTTGTGGTCCTTATTTCTCTCAGGCTTCTTGTCTTATCTTTATTTTATTGAAGGTTCTCTTTCAGGTTTACTGTGTGTGATTCCCGTCCTTTGAATTTTAAAGGGAGTTCCTGAACATTGCATATGTAAATAGGTTTTAGGGCTGCAGCTCCAAACTCATCCCCCTTCAGGAGAAACAGTCTTTGATCTTCTAAGACCATCTGGAAGGCTTGGTTGTAGGTCTGACATGGGCCATAAATTAACTCTATCTCTGGGACTGATTGTAGCTATGGGAACCACTTCAGGTGTCCGTTTACATGTGAAGGACAAAGAGTTGAGACTGACTGCCTGCGGAGAAGGATTCGGGCGACTGTGCTGGACCCCCATGGGGACACAGTTGGGAGTCGGACACATCCTGTCAGATAACCCCCTGGATATTTTCGGCGGGAACCAGACGCTGTGATGTTTAAGTATGGACTGAAGGAAGTAGGTGGGCTCCTCTCTCAGCCAATCTCGAGCAGCCAGAGGCGGAGATACAGCAGCCATCTTGCTTCCGGGGGAGGAGATTCTGACCACATGTTTAAAAGTCTGCACTCAAGGAACTTTCCTTTGTTCTCAACAGGCTGGCATGTTAAGACGCTGGTAATTTTGCGCTGTGGAAGCTCTGGAACTTTGGGAACCCAGACGTCTATTTTATCTTGTTTTACTCTGTTTTAGAAATATTGTTAGGGAATAAATTTGTTAATCTTAATCCGGTCGAATCCAGTGGTTTCTTCTTCTCGACTTTTTTGAAAACGCAAGGAAAGTAATCTCAAAGCGACAGATTATTTCCTACAATACTTAATGATGATGTTGTTGGAGTCGGGGGAGGTGCAGTCGTAGGTGTAAAGTGAGAAAAGCTTTGGGCTGAGGCAGCACCCCTGCAGTGTACCGGTGCTGACTGTCAGCTCAGCAGAAACCTTCTTTCCCATCTTCACCACCTGTGGTCGGTCAGTGAGAAAGTCAAGAATCCAGTTTCTGGTGGGTGTTGGTATTCCCAGTTCTGCGAGTTTATCAGTCAGCTTCAGGGGCCTGAAGGCAGAGCTGTAGTAAAAGGAACAGAATCCGGGCATACGTGTTCTTGGAGTCCAGATGTTGCAGGGTGGAGTGAAGTGCCAGTGCCACCACATCTTCTGCTGATCTATTGGGGCGGTAGGCGAACTGGTGGGGGTCTACTGATTCGTCGACCAGGGAGTTGATGTGGGACAGAACCAGCTTTTCCAGACATTTCGTTGCTGCAGGGGTGAGAGCCACGGGTCTAAGGTCGTTCATCGCTGCGACGCGTGTTTTCTTCTAATGCATTGTCCTGTGTTGTGAAGCACTTTGAATTACTTTCTGTACGAATTGTGGTACAAAAATAAACTTACCTTGCCTTGCCTTTATGAAATAGACCACAAGATAATGTTTGTCAGAGTAATCATACATTTTAGAATAGTTATACGACCAGTCGTACGTCACCACTTTGGTTGCAGAAATTAACATAAAACAAACAAAAAAAAAACTTCTGGGGTGAGGCTGTTGGAGTCCAATACTTCCCAACGTTTTCCATGAGAACTATTATGCATTTATTTTGCGAAAAGATCAGTGACTTTTGTGTTTCATTCAAACACGGGAATATTAGCAGGGATGTATTTGACTCATATGTTTCCAAGAAGATTAAGCGAGGCAAGAGAAGTCTCAGGACAAGGATTCTGCCAATAAAGAAAAGTCTGTTTGGACAATGGACTTGCAAGTCACTGTGTCCAAAAACCCCAGCCAGCAGTCTATATTGCAAAACAAAAGTGCCGCCCCAAACCTTAACCCTTTTCAACTTGGGCTAAAAGAAAGCTGCTGCTACATTTGAGAGAAATCAAAACGTGACCTGTGTAGTGAGGTATTTGCCCATCTTTCGTATTGTTATTTTAACCCTTGTGCTATCCTATGACCCCACCCTTACATTGACATGTTCTCCCTACCATGACAAAGGTGGATAAAGGTGGAAAGATTTCATGTAATCCATGGACACCAGTGAAGATCACAAATCATTGAAGAAAATAGGTTCTGCGCACTGTCTAGTGCAGGGGTCGGCAACCTTTTTTACTCAAAGAGCCATTTGGGACCGCCCCTAATAAAAAAGAAAGCACTCGGAGCCACAACCCGTTTTGACATCATTATATATATTATGCATGTATATATTATTCAATGGTGCTCATTACGTCGATCGCGATCTACCGGTCAACCTTCAATGACATGAGTGTAGATCGCGGGCCAGAAAAGATAAAAAAAAAAAAAAGTACTTCTTTAAAATCCACCAGCCAATCAAAATCCTCACTGAGAAGTAAGGGACTTGATTGACATGTAGATTAGCCTATCGGACATCGTCTGAAGCATACGTCACTGCAAATGCACATTATGTTCTTTGAAGGAAGGCGGCCCGCTGAAGAAATATTCAACATTGTACACATTTTATTATTAGTCTGAACTATCTTTTATTTAGAATTTTTTTTCATTTTATCAGTCCAGTACGGGAAAAAAACATAATCAAAACTTGTGTTGGGAGGTTTTTGGCTGGGTCTGGCGGTTTTCAGATGACTTTTCAGCTGGAAAACTGTGACTCTATCTGGCAACACTGGCGCGAACTCTCAGTCTGTCATCAGCGAGTTGCTCTCTGCCCCGCGGCACGTCAAGTTCCCGGCAGAAGATCGGAGTGTTTATTGAAGCCGCCCCGCGTGCCTCTACCTGCTATCAGCTCTGCAGGTCTCGCCCGATAAATACGAGCTCATTACGAAGCTGTTTTTTACGTGGCTCGCGCTTCGTACGGAGCCAGCAGCGCCTTTGAAATGCCATGAAAAATGAAAAACTAAAATAAAATTTAATTATTATAAAATACTCATTATTTTCCAAAGTCACAGGGAGCCACAACAGATGGATGAAAGAGCCACATGTGGCTCCGAAACGATGGGTTGCCGACCCCTGGTCTAGTGGGTCTAGATCCGTGTTTTTCAACCTTTTTTGAGCCACGGCACACTTTAACCTTGACACAAAATCCCGCGGCACACTAGCATCCAAAAAAAAAGATAAAAAAAAAAAAAAGAAAAAGCTCATAGTCTGTATTGATCTACAGCCGCTCTGCAATCTCACATGCATTTTTGTGATAATTGTTGCAGAAAAAGCTGGAAACTGCAGCTGTTTTTTTCTAAAAGATGTATTAAATATTAAGTCAAAAGATTCAAAAACTGTTTGATGTGTGTTCGTTGTTTTAAGACGTTAAGAGGAGAGACTCATTGTGCGCTAAGACAGTCACTTTACTGCATCATGGGAGATGTAGTGCTGATAATCCGCCGACCGCAGAAAGACCAGCGTCTTTGAGCTTCATGATTTTGTTCACTCGTTCCACGGTCTGATACCAGATTCTGTGGAAAGCCACACCGCTAAAGACGAGCTTTAGCTGGTATTTTTCTTAGAACAGAGAGACTCTTTTGCGCTAAATCGAAACAAGGAAATGAATACTTTAACCACTTCTGATTGGTCAGACTGATGACATGTGATTAAGCCTTCAAGATTGATTGGTGGAGACAGTTAAAGGGGCGGGACTTTTCCTTACACAGTTATAGCTGCAGCTAAATCGCGGTATCCCGTTATTCTTATCAAAGTGTCTTTAATTGAATCATATAAACACAAAGAAAAAATAATTTTATGATATTTCATATTCTTAACTTCTCAGTGTTTTATCAGGGCCTGTTTGGATGAACAAAGAGCTGATTTCCTGGAGATGGTAATTGTTTTTAGATCAGTTAATGAGGGCAATTTCTCACGGCACACTTGACCATCTCCCACGGCACACTGATGTGCCGCGGCACACTGGTTGAAAAACAGTGGTCTAGATGACCCAACTCCCAATGTTAAAGTGCCTAGGATAGAACAAGGGTTAAATGTGTGATCAAAGGCCATCCTTCATACTATGATCTCAAGGAGATCATAGTATGAAGGATGGTTACCATTATCAGAATCCCAAAGCATGCATGGCAAATGCAAACTCTGAGTTTGCAAGGAAATATGGGCTAATAATTCAGAATAACCTTGCTGCAGGTTTTACAAATGAGGTGTGACAGCATTCATAGCACTATTATACAAAAGAATAGTTTGCAGATATTTTCACGCCAAGAGACTATGTCATCATACTTCAGATGTAGTACAGTTGTAACAGGCTTTCATTATTACAGACGCGTCAGTAACCTTGCACTCCAGCCACCTCTAAAACCCCTCGTGTGTATCCCAGAATAACAAACAACTCACATACGTCACATAAAAGTGCTAAAGCACGATGGGTGCCTGAAACTTAATAGATATTTTTTCTTCAGCATCAGACCAGGCAAAAACGCTTGATATCCAACTGTGCATTACTTGCGGGCTCATCGGTTTAGCAGTGATGGCTAGGTCCATTCAGACTGTCCTTCTTAGAAGCCTCTGTATTGAAAGAACTGCCACAAAGGGTACAGATGTCAAATGGGCCATTGGTGTGGATTAGATTGTGTCCATGTGCTCTGACAATCAAGAATAAAGTATCAGAACCTCCAGTCAATGAAACCTTTTTATTTTACAATTTCCGACACTGATAGGCATCAGACAAGAACCCTACAAAGAAGAGCTGGAAAGAGAAGTGAAGACATGCACATTCCTTCAAAGCATTATGTTCAGTTATCTTGTTAATAATGTTTTATTCCTCATAGAATAGAAGGCTTAATATCACAAAGCCATGTTCAAAAGCAGTCATTTAATTCTCCCATGCTCCATGTTTGGGTAGCTTTGTTGTTTGTATGTTCTCATAGGTATTTTGATTAAAATTGTTGTAACTATCATATATTCAACAAACAGTATAGTTCTTTGCGTTTCATGAATAATCTCAGAAAAAATGAGGCATTTATTTTAAGAAGGTTTTTTGGGTTCTTCTGTCAAACACAGCTGTGTTTTTCACATACCTGACATGTTTCGACAGATGTCTTCCGTCTTCAGCAGAGACTGACGAATCCGTCGAAACATGTCAGGTATGTGAAAAACACAGCCGTATCTGAAATACAAGAACCTAAGAAATCAATCAACTAAATACAGACATTTTAAACTTTATTGAACCATTTTAAGAAGGTGTTGAGATAATAATTTGATGTTTGTGCTCTTTGCACACAGGTCTGGTGCAGTGAGAACACCAGCTTTTGACTTTTCTGTCTTTGGAAACTGGGCAGTTCGCACACCTCCTTCGGCCCACCTGCCTGATGCTCTCTTCCGGCTGGGTGTCTTTTTTGACCCACATCTTCCCATGGCCTCGATACGCTTTTGAAGTTAGGGAATGGCCTCAGTCCGCCTCTTCAGATGTGGCACAACAAGCTCTTTGCCCAGCTCCTTGTGTAGGCATTGATGGTGGCAACATCCAGCATGTTGTACCTGAGAACCATGCCCACCTCCGTGTTCTCCACTGACATGAATAGTTTCTAACCATTGGTTCCAATGTGTCCACAACTCTTTTTGGTTTTTTGTAGTACTGGATCACTGCTGGTTCCTTCTTGTAAAATATTTAGGACATATGTGGATGAATAAATGATCAAATGTGATTATTTCAAAGTCATTTTGTGTAAATACTGAGCCATATCAGAAATGATATTGAAAATGAATATGGGTAATTTTGTACCCATGTTGGGCATTAGAGGGGCAGTGATACAAAAACAGTTTTTAATTAAAAAAGAAAGAATCGAAAAAATACAATATTCATGTGTGATGGTCTAAAACAGGGGTGTCAAACTCAATTTCACAGAGGGCCAAAATTAAAAAGAAGAACATTGACGAGGGCCAAACCAATTTCTTATTCATTTATTTATGTTTTTATTATCTTTGAGACAACTGTATAAACCATTTTAATATATTACAATTGAAATTTTGCTTAAATACTGAACCCAGAAAAGGTTTAAGAATATAATAAAAACAAAAACTGAAATAAAAAATAAGGCCTCTATATCTTTAACTTTATTCATTTTAATTGTAACCTAAATCTTTTCATCACAGGCCATGAAGGCCAACACCTAAAAAAAATGTCTCTTTCAACTTTGAACAGACCATGCCTTCAGTAAATAAAATAATAGTTATCCAGTTCAGTTTTTTTCACTGTCATACCTCACTCCATTAGACTCTATAACTTGTCATCCATGTGCAATAGATAAAGTCATTTATGGTCTGTCTGTTTTTTCTCTCTTGATGTGGCACGCAATACAACTGTTCTTTTTCACTGATGTTTCTTTCTGATTGATTGTTCTGGCTCTCTCTTGTCGTCTATTGTATGTATGTTTGTATCTTGAGCCTAACGCCGACGCTGCAACAACTGAATTTCCCAAGCTGGGATCAATAAAGTATCTTTATCTTTGTATTATCTTTATTTACTCTGATGATGCACATGGGTCCAAGCCAGATACTTGGCATCGCTTTTTACATGCAAGTGCATCAATTTCTGGAGCCAGGCTCTGCGCAGAGGGAATCCTCAGGACTGAATGAAGGTGTTCATCAGTGAGACGACTCCTATGTGGTGTTTTGTTCATTTTCATTAACGAAAACAGTTGCTCGCACAGATACGTGCTGCCGAACATAGAGAGCATTTGCGCAGCTTGGGCACGGAGTTCGGGCAGCCTGTCAGGGAGGTAAGGTGGAAATTGCGCAGCGCCGACAGAGTCATACTTTGACTTGAGCGTGTCATTACACTGTAGTTCAATAAGCTCCATTTGGAGATTGCTTGGTGCGTTATTCACATTAAACGCAAAGGGGTTGCTAAAAAGTTCAAATCTATATTTTTGGCCTTCAAAGTCGGCAAATCGTCGGGTAAACTTAGCGCCAAGTAGATTGAGTTTTTCAGTGAACTGTGCAAATGGCATCATGGCGGTAGCGGACTGCTCTTTCATGACTAAGGGCAGGGATGCCAGTATAGCTTAGTCAGTTTGTTAGTTCATTTTAGTATTTTTCTATTGAACTCCTTGTATTCGTGATCCTTTTGAGTTCATGTTTTACTTCGAAGCCCATCGAGACGACTGTTGTTGGGATTTTGGGCTATACAAATAAAATTGAATTGAATTGAATTAACTTGTAAGCACAAAAAACAAGCCAGGTTTCCCTGCTGCATCTGACTCTCCCACAAGCGCAACTTGGTTCTAAAAGCCCTCACGACATTGTACATATCTGTGATGACGTGCGCGCCCCTGAAGCTGCAGATTGAGCGCGGGGAGATGATTCATGATGTCACATAGAAATGCAAGCTCACATTGAAACTTTTCATCCCTGAGCTCTGTTGTGTCTTTCCCTTTGCTTTCCATGAAAAGACAAATTTCTTCACGCAGCTCAAAGCATCTCTTCGCAACTTTTCCTCGGCTCAGCCACCTCACTTCTCTGTGATAGGGCATGTCACTATGGTCTGCACCCAACTCATCTAGGAAAGACTTGAACAGACAGTGATTCAAACCTTTTGCTTTTATGAAGTTGACTACTTACTAGAGTGCTCATAATGTGATCCATTTTCAAGGCTTTCCCACACAAGGCCTTTTGGTATATGATGCAGTGGTAAACTGTTGCCTGCCTGCTTTTCCTGCATCTTCTCTCGCATCCTGCCGACCAATCCACTCTTTTGACCACACATCGCGGGTGCTCCATCAGTGGTCAGTCCCACAAGCTTATCCCAAGGCAGCTTCATGTCTTCGACAAATTTGGATACCTCCTCAAAGATGTCTTTTCCTGTCGTTGTGCCATGCATGGATTTTAGTCCTAAAAGTTCCTCCATGACGCAAAGTTTCGAGTCCACTCCACGAATAAAAATTGACAGCTGGGCTGTATCGGAGATGTCGCTGCTCTCGTCCACAGCAAGTGAGTGTGCAAAAAAATCTTCTCTCTTTCTCATCAGCTGTTCTTGTAGATTGGTGGCAAATTCACATGCACACTCGGCTACAGTATTTCTGCTCAGGCTTACATTAACTCAAACTCAAACTGAGGCTATCTGGCAGGCCGTTCCACAGGCGAGGGCCGTAACGGCAGAACAAAGCCTCACCGTGTGTGTCATGGTTTTAGGTTTTTCTGCTTTTGTGTTCAAGTTGTCTTTTTTTCTGTGATGTTTTGAATTAACTTCCTGTTTTATTTTGTAGTATTTCCTGTTTTGTTGTCGTTTCGAGTTTTACCTTACCCCATCAGTCCTGAGTGTTTCCACCTGTGTCTTGTTGCCTTGTATGTATTTAAGTCCTGTCTTTCCCTTCCTCCTGTGTTGGTCCATATTGTGTTGTTCCCTGGTTTAGTGTGTTTCGAGTCTCTAGTTTCTAGCTTCTAGCCTCTAGCCTGCCGTATGCAGTGGTTTTTGGTTTCTAGTTTATGTTATTAAAATCCTTCTCCCTGCAAATCTCCTGCCTCCTCATCCTCACTGCGCCTGGGTACTCCCTCATCCTCTCCCCATAACAGTGTGTCCTGGTCCTCACCTTAGGGACAACCAAGAGGCCAGTGCCAGAAGACCTCAGGGTCCGCAAGGGTGCCTATTTTAAAATAATATCATTTAAATAAGAGGGCCCAAGACCATAAAAACATTTATAAACCATTAAAAGAACTTTAAAATCAATCCTGAAATGCACAGGGAGCCAATGCAGCGACTTTAAAATCGGTGTAATGTGTTCCCGCCCTCTGGTCCTCGTCAGAACTCGTGCAGCAGAGTTCTGTAATAGTTGCATATTTAGGGCCCGAGCACGGAGTGCAAGGACCCTATTGTAATTCGAATGTTTATTATTATTATTATTATTAGGGCCCGAGCACGGAGTGCAAGGACCCTATTGTAATTCGAATGTTTATTATTATTATTATTATTA
>JAUDJI010001294.1:0-10984 GCA_037389245.1 Oryzias sinensis | reverse complement strand
GAAGCAAAGTCTTTAATTCAGCACTGAACTGACTGATAACCAAGGCTTCTCAGTAGACTCGAGAGTCAACACAAAACAATCTTGTAATGAGTGGAGGAAACACACAGACTATATACACAGGTGGACTGATGACATGAGTGAACACAGGTGTAGTCCATAAGATGACAGGTGGAAGAGAAATGTAACTGCAATTCAAAAACCCAGGAGACAAAGAGCTAGAAACAGGATAACAAACCGAACACAATTACACACCCCACCCTAAATACCCCACATGCTCTTCCTGTAAAATCCTTACTACTTATAGGATGTGGAAACAGCGCCCCCCAAATCTCCCTAGCGGTGAAAAAGTATATTACATCCGTAGCGTTAAGAACTAGAAAAAAAGAGGAAAAAGTCCCACTTTCTGGCCCAATTTACACTGCATGGTTCAATTGACCCAATTCTGATTTTTTTCCTCTCATGTGGCACAGATCAGATATGACCGGTGAACGTGTAAGCAGGAAAAAAGTGCATGGATTCCGTTTTTCTCAGATCAGATTGAGGCCTCATTCATATGTGGAAATAAATTGGATACGAATCGGATTTGTGCATTTGCGTGTGCCATGTAAGCAGACAAATCGGATATTCACCACTAAATGCGAGTCGTGCGTCAGTGACGTCAACTCAGGAGACCACCAACTGAGATCACGTGACTTATTAAGGTGCTTTTGTGCGCTGGTTTTGCTGTTAGAGTACAGCTGGAGCCCCATCAGCTGTTATCTTTCAGCTTCAGGCTTCAGACCGTAGTCGGGAACCACTGTTATTTCCGGTCCGGTCCCGGTCAGGACGCAAACGGTAACTAATCAAGCGGGACACCGTTGCTCTGGAACAGGCTAGAAGCCGTTTATTTCTTTGCTTGGATCAAACTGTTAGTACAACACAACGTCTGCAAACAATTCCTCAATTTAAAACTCAGAGAGAGCACATAAGCCGGCCGAACAAAAGATAAAGATAACTTTAAAATGTGGTTATCAATGGAGTCAAGGAGAAGCAGGCAGGTCTTCAAAAACTTCTTCATCATTCTGCTCCTGAGAAAAATACAGAACTGATCACTCTGACTCTTTGTTCTACTTTATAAGGACAGAATATGAACTCAGCTCATGTTTCATGGAAAAAGTCCGAATCAGTCATAGACTGTATCTGTAACAGTTTCATGTGTTTGTGTTGTCACCTTGTGTTCTGGTCCATATGCAGACTGATGCAGTGATGACCGAGAGTGCTGCTAAACCCACAGGAACATAGATGATCCTCCACCAAACACCTTCAAGGAGAATCAAACCATTCAGAACATTTTCTCAATAAAATGGAACACAAACATCATCACCACTTTGATGCTTCCATCAAGCACAGCAGCTCTATTTGCCATCTTTAAGGAAGGCTAAAAACTGAATCATTTTACAACTTCCAAAGCGCATTAAAACATTGAAATGATGCTCTGTCTGTTTTGGTGGTGGAAAGAGTTCTTCAAGCAGATGGAAGAACCTCAGGAGGAAGAGCAGCTAAATACTGAGTGACTAGTTGTTGGTTCAATTCTGAACCTTTTCTGTGTTTAAGCATCACATTTATTCTCTGATGATTTCAGAAGTGTTGAATTTTACAGTTGAGTCAAAGTCCTCATAAAGTAACTAGTGGCGTCTTGTTAAACAAGTAACTACATCATTATTTCTATGTAAAGAGTCATTTTATGTTTGACTGGATGTTTGAGCAAAAACAGGGACTTAGTCTTTTGACTGACAGGTGTGAGTTGAACCCTCAGCTCTAAAACATTCTCACTGGGTTTCTTCTGACAACAATGTAATAAAAATGTGTCATTTTCTATTGGAAATGTTATAAAAAAAAACTGTTTCTCACACATCATCTGATTATACTTGTCAATATGAATAATTTCACGTTTAGATTGAACAATAGAAGTCTTCATATTTATCTGCATATCAGTTTCTGTATGTTTCAGTCTCATATTGACAAACTTAAAGCTTTAAATATTAAAATCAAAACTTACTCTTTATTAAGGTTAGTCCAACCTGAAAATCTGTCACCATGTGTCCTGATGTGCTGAACTGTCTGCAGTTGTAACTTCCAGCATCTTCATCTGTGATCTTCTTTATCACCAGAGAACATTTGTCTGTAAGACTCAGTCTGTCTGATTTAGATCCACCGTCTTTGTCAATCTTCCCGAATTCAAACAGGGTAAATGTTCGTTTGGTTGAATTACTGTACAGCCAGGTGATCCAGTAACATCCATCATTGAAATCATTTCCATTTTCACATTTCAAAGTGACTTCATCTCCAACTCTGACAGTCTTCTGTGAAAATGTCTGAGCGTCTAAAGTTTAGAGACAGAGAGAAACACAAACATGTTCTATTGATCCTTTTCATGAACATCTTAGACATTTAACATGCATGTTTAAAGAATACACTGAAGTCAATGTGGTTAGCAGCCTGCTGTCATTAGCATTGAAAACACAACAAGTCATGTTCCATGCTTTCAGAAAGGTCATGTTTGAATCTCTGTCATGTTTCTTACCTGTAAATGTGAGCATCCATGTCAGAAACAGAGGGAAGTGAAGTGATGTGAAGTCAAACATTGTTCTCTCCTCTGCTCTTCTCTGTCTCTTCTTCTCTCAGTGTTTTCTGTCAGAGGCTGAAGCCAACAACAACCCACACTCTGGACACAATTACATCAGTTTCCTGTGGTTAGTTTTTCTTCCACTATCTCACTTCAGAAGTTGTTTTATCAAGTAAGCCCATCAAATATTTTTTTTATTATTCTCCTAATTATAGTGTCATGAGTCTTCCTCTCCTCTTGTCTGCTATTGCATCCTTTTTCACAGTCATCACTTACATTTGTTCAGCTGCCTGTTTTTTGCATTGATCTCTAGTTTTCAGACAGAAAGTTGTTTTTCTGCAGATCTCCAGCCTTTTGGTTCTAATCCTGTTCTTGTTTCCTAATCCTGTTTGGACCCTGATCTGTCCTGGAATCTTTCCTCTCTGTCTTCTCTCTGCATCCCTGCTGGTCTTGTGAGAAGAACCCTGGTTCTGGATTGTGAGAACTGTTGGTGGATGAGGTCTTGGAACTTCATGACAGGTTCTGAATAAAATCCCAAGTCAGCTGATTTGGCGTTTGTGACTTCAACCAAATACAATAAAAACAGAATAAATAATTTATGACAAGAAACCTCTTTTTTTAAGCCTCTCACCATGTTCCAGGAAATCTCATTTATTGATTGTTATTTGACCACGCACACTGCAAAAACGGACACTTAAGAAGTAATAAGACTTTTTTTCAGAAAATTGTCTTAATTTGTGTCTTGCAAGAAAAGTAATCTTATCAAGACAGTTTTTTTCACAGCAAAATGATCTTAGTTTCAGAAAACATGTCTTAGACTACAGTTTTTTTTAGAGTATTTGAATTCTCGGTAAGATCAATTTTCTGACCTCATTGGCAGGTTTGGTTTTTGCTGCTCATTTTAAGCATTTTTGATTAATTTTTAGAGCACTTACATTCTGACCAAATTAGGGTCCGTGGGCCAAATTTGTTTATGTAAAAACCCTTTACCTCCTGTCCATTGTCTATGGCGTTCCAAAACTCCACTGCTGTAATTTACTTTCAGCCTCCAGGTGATGCTTTTAGCATTCTCTCTGCCCACGGCTAAGGAGGAAACAACCCAAGAGTGAGTCAGCGCTTGACTTTCAACTCGGACACAACGTAGCTATTTTTAAAAGATAATTACTGTTACAAATTCCCAAGAGCCTTCACGGTCTCCTCCAATTCTTTCAATTACCTTTTTCAGTTTGTCAAGATGGAGCAACAACATGAGTGGCAAAAGGATAAGAGGCATTTTTAAAAAATATGGAAGGAGGATTTCTTTGGGGGCAGAAATCTCTTCTAAGGCTGTTTGTCTTGTTTGCCAGCAATCTGTGGCTGTACTGAAAGAGGACAATACACGTTGCCACTACGAGACTAAACATGCAGTCTTCTCCAAATATAAAGGTGAGACGCAAAAGAAAAATTCTATCAAGCTTCTAACTAAACTTCGGTCACAGCAAGCCACCCTTATGAGGCCCTCGACAGCACAGGACTGCGCCACACAGGCCAGCTACAAAGTTTCGGTGCTAATTTCCAAGAGTGGGGGATCGTTTTCAATGGCGGATTTTGTTAAGGAGTGCCTGTTTACAGATCCTTCAATATTAGGTGTTGTATGTGTTAGAACTGTTATTATGTTAGCAATTACAAGGGGGCTTCTGTAGGCTTTAATTGACTGTTTAGCAAGACAAATAAGATTGTGTGGTAGCTTTGGAACAGAAATAAAAATGAATTGAGCTTCCAAGTCCGCCTGATGACTGATTTGTGCAGCAATTGCCACAAACACAACATATTTTCGCGAAGAGGTGTGACTCCAGTGTCTGCTAAGCGGTGGAAGTCCACACTGTGAGCTAACAGCTATTGAGCTAGCTGCGAGTGGGGCCGCTGCACGTGTCTTCGACATTAGAGACCTGGCGGGAATGACTCGACACATGGACATGTTTGAACAGTCAATGGATGACAAATATTGAGAGGCTTGAACATTTTGTTCTTGCAAACGGCATTGAGGACGACAAGAAAGTCCTGGTGTTCCTGAGTGTGCTGGGTCCGAAGACGTATGGATTACAGTTTAATTACTCCAGTGAAGCTTGGTGAGATGACTTATAAAGACATAACAGACGTTTTGCAGAACCATATTGCTCCGAAACAGCTGGTCATTGCAGAGAGGTTCAGGTTGCACAAGCAAAATCAGGAAGAAGGAAAAACGCAGTGAGTACGTGGCTGTTTGAAGAGACTTTCCGAACATTGTGAGTTTGGCGCAGACCTGGAAGACGCACTGCGGGACAGATTTGTGTGCAGTCTAAAAGGGGAGACTGTGCAGAAGCGCCTGCTGATTGAAGAAAATCTCACTTTCCAGAAGGCAGTCGACTTGGCGGTGGCAGCTTAGACGGTGGCACGGGATGCACAGCAGTTAAGCGGGTCATTGAAAGTGAATGCTGTAATTTCCCAGAAACCCACCGTGAAGTGCAGAAGATGTGTCAAAAGAAACCATACGGATGATGACTGTTGGTACAAGGGTCGTGACTGTCACCAGTGTGGAAATAAGGGTCACATTAGGATGTGTAAGAGTAAAGGGTTCTCAGAAGTTGCAAGGAAACAAAGAGATTAACCAAGTCTTTATAAGTAAATCCACCAAGTACAAAATTTGAGAGAAGATGCAAATGATGGTAAAGGGGAAGAACTTGAAAGTCACACTGATGAACTCTGTTACTAGTGATAAGATAAACAGTGTTGCAGTGTCTTTGATCTTTGTGGTACTGTATGAAACCAAACTGAAACAAGTGCTACTATAGTCCACTGATGTAGTCCTGAAAACTTACACGGGAGAGCCGCTTGCATCGTAGGGTGTCATTAAAGTGAAAGTAAGGCTAAATAATCAGTCGACAACCCTGACATTGTATGTTGTGAAGGTTGATAGTCCACAACTTTTTGGTAGAGAGTGGCTCAGAGCCATTAGACCGAACTGGAAATACTTAGTCAGTGTTGATGGTGGAACAAGGTGAGAAAGAAAGCTTACAAAGTGTAATTAAAGAGACATGCTGGGGTTTTCTCCACCAAATTGGGCACATTAAAAGGAATTAAAGCAAGACTGACTCTAAAGGATGACTGTGTGCCCAAATTTCACCCCCCACAAAAGGTGCAGTATGCTCTTTGACCAAAGGTGTAAGCTGAACTTAAACGCTTAGTTAGTCAGGGTGTCATTTCCCCTGTCGATCACAGTAACTGAGCCACACCAGTGGTTCCAGTAAGCAAGAAGGATGACACTGTGAGGTCTTGCAGGGATTTTAAAGTAACCATCAACCCAGTTCTCGGCGTGAACAAATACCCAATTCCACGCATTGAGGATTTGTTTGCATCCCTGGCTGGAGGCCAACGCTTCAGCAAATTGGACTGGTCAAATGCATACCTGCAGATGGAAGTTGAGGAGGAGTCAAAGAAGTTGCTGTCGATCTCAACTGAAAAAGGGGTTGTTCTGTTTTAATTGTTTGCCATTTTGGATCACTTCTGCCCCTGCGTTATTTCAGAAAGCGATGGATCAGGTGCTCTTGGGGTTACCATTTACCCACTGTTACGGACTGAAGCGACTCATCTGCAAACATTGGATGTAGTTTTGAGAAGGTTAGGTGAGTATGGTTCGCATGTAAAGCAGGACAAGTGTTTGTTTTTCCAGGACTCAGTGGAGTACCTGGGCCACATTATTGATGCTGCAGGGCTTATTATTATTGAAGTGCATGCTATTGTGGAGGCACCATCACCCAGCAATTTGGGGCAGCTTTGTTCTTTCTTGGGAATGATTAATTATTATGGTCATTTCATTCCTGACCTCGCCAGTTTTAAAACCCTTGAATGTTTTGTTTCAGAAGGGTCAGAAATGGACTTGGTCAAAAGCTTGTGAGTCAGCATTTTGTAAAGCGAAGGCATTGATGGTGTCACAGGATGTGTTGACACACTACAATGCTGGACTGCCGCTTCGTTTGGCTTGTGATGTTTCCCCTTATGGGGTGGGGGCGGTACTCTCACATGTAATGCCGAATGGTGAGGAAAAACCTATAACTTTTGCTTCCAGAACTCTGAGCAAGGCAGAGCAAAATTATGCACAGCTTGAGAATAGTTTTTGGGGTACGTAAGTTCCATCATTATCTGTGTGGTAACAAGTTCACTCTGCTTCCAGATCACCAGCCTCTGACCAGTGTTGGGCATTAACGCAGTAATCTAACGCATTATTTTGAAAAAGCTAGTAATCAAATAATAGTTACATCGACGAGTAACTACGCGTTACTTTTGTACGATATTGTCTTAGCAGAATAACACGTTATTTGTACTTTTTGTCAATAAAATGCGTTGCTTTTGCAAGTCGCGACTGAGTGACGTAATCCACCTGAGACGCGACTACCGCCGGTGCGCAGCTGCAGCAGCTAACTTAGCAAAACAAATGCAACATGCATCATGGAGCTGGGAGAAAAATACGCATTGTCGAGTTGGAAGTACACACATTATTTTACTTTACGAGTGGAAAGAATGTTGTGGTCCGTTGCCAATTATGTGGCGGGAGCAAGACGTTTTCGACGGCCAAAAACTCCACATCAAACCTTTTGAAGCATTTAAAAGGGACACACAGCACGATGCAACTTGTTGAAAAAGAAGTCAGATTAGCGTCAGCAAGAGAGTCTAGGGTGAGTCTGCCAGCCAAGCAACCAAAACTGGATTTCTCCCGCAAGCCCCGTGTAACGTTAGAAGAGCTTAATCAACTTGTTGCGGGATACATTGTGGAGGAAATGCTGCCACTTTCTACTGTGGACTCCTCAAGCTTTCGCCGAATTATCGACAAAATTCCCTCAAACAATAAAGTACATCTGCCACACAGAAAGTCATTCACCTCATATCTGGAAAACGAGTACAAAAAGATGAAAGCCGCTTTAAAGTTAGCGTTAGATGATGTACAGTTTGTATCAACAACTGCAGATATCTGGACTGCTAATAATAGGAGTTATATGGGTGTAACCATTCACTGGTTCAACCAAGACACTTTGGAAAGACACAAAGCTGCGTTGGCTTGCAAAAGAGTGAGAGGCAGGCACACTTTTGATGTCATTGCTGCTGAACTGGAGCAAATTCATTCATCTTTCGGCTTGCTAAACAAAGTTGTTGCTACAGTTACAGATAATGCATCCAATTTTGTGAAAGCATTTAAGACTTTCCCACCACCTGAGTCTGATGAAGATGAAAAAGAAGAGGAGGAGGAGGAGGAGCAGGAAGATGTACTTTTTACAGACATAGCAGAAGCCC
Organism: Oryzias sinensis; assembly: GCA_037389245.1. Classification (NCBI taxonomy): domain Eukaryota; kingdom Metazoa; phylum Chordata; class Actinopteri; order Beloniformes; family Adrianichthyidae; genus Oryzias; species Oryzias sinensis. The sequence goes on along the minus strand of JAUDJI010001294.1, from coordinate 3,075 downwards.
TCACTTCTGTTTCTGATGAGGGCCACATCACTCTCCCCCCACACTACAGGTGTGCATCACACACCATCAACCTAATTTCCACAAGTGACGTTGAAAAATACCTCACATCTAGTCCAACTACAAAGTCTGTGTACAGGGTTACTATTGAAAAATGCACTGCGCTTTGGACTAAAGCAAGTCGATCAACTGTTGCAGCAGAACAAGTGCAGGAGGTCAGCCAGAGGAAGCTCCTGGTTCCATCATCAACCAGGTGGAATTAATTTTATGATGCAGTCTCCAGAGTTGCAGAGATCCCTATGAATGAGCTAAATAACCTGTGCAACAAGCTGGGTATCAAGTGCTTCAATGAAAAAGAATATCAGTTCATGCATGAATACTGTATTGCAATGAAGCCACTTACTGCAGCACTGGACATACTGCAGGGTGATGAGTGTCCATATGGTGCTTTGCTGCCTACACTTGAGATCCTGATGATGAAGTCTCTCAGCCTAAAAGATTTGCTCACCAAGATGACAGCAGACCTGCCAGATGTTATTGTAAAGGTGTGTATGATTCAGAATCACAAAAAAGAAGTATTTCCATTGTTGGTGAACAGAATTCACAAACTTAGAATTGACTTGGATGATATAGTGCATGCAAACAATTTATAACAAATTATTTACATTTGGCCAAACTGTAGAAACACTTGTGTTAAACACTTTTAACTGTATTATTGTTTATTATAGGCCATCCAGACTCGTTTCTCCATTGTGCTCAACAACAAAAATGCTCTTCTTGCTGCCATAAGCTGCCCAAAGTTCAAACTCAGATGGGTGAAAGATGGAGCTAGAAAACAGCAACTGAAGAATCTTCTGGTAGCAGAGTGCCAAATACTTTCTTCTTCAGCAGGAGACTCAGACAAAACTGACAATGTGCCAAACAAAGTAGTAACACCAGTAACTGGTATGGAGTTTTTTGAATTTGAGTCAGAGCCTGAGGACTGTTACTCTGCAGACCAAGAAGTAATGAACTATCTGAGCTCAGGGGGATTTGAACTTGACACCTTGAGCAACTTCCCAGCAGTCAAAAAGGTTTTCCTGAAGTACAACACTCCAACCCCTTCAAGTGCACCAGTGGAGCGTTTATTTAGTTTAGGTGGATTGATGCTGACCCCAAGACGGAATAGACTGTCTGACAGTCGATTTGAGAAGCTGCTTTTAATGAGATACAACCACTGTTTCACTAGCCCTGATCATCTGAAAAAAAGTGAACAGTAGTGTCAAGCCTTTATACTTTTTGTGATTTGTTTTGTTAGTACCTTCAGCAGTTCAAAAAAAAGAGTGGCAGTTAAAGAGGTCAATGATTCAATGATTTTACCTTGTTACAATGGCCTTCCTTCATCATTAGTTTACTCAAAGTTATATTTGAATTGATTCATGCATGTTTGAGTAATCTTGTTTTGTTCTTCAGCTGGAGCTTGAGTTTATAGTAAAGCAGCAAGTATGGTTCAAAACTGTCCCATAGCCACTTTCCAACAATATAAAGGAGTAATTTAAAAACTGCTGTCTGTTACAGTTAAATTTTAAAATGAAAAACTTTACAGTTCTGCACTTTTGAACAGGAAGTCAACAGAGCCGTTTGTTTTTAAGCCGTTTTAGATCAATTTGGGGTTATACAGTGAACAAAATGTAAACTACTGTGCTGATCTACATATGTTTTAGTTTAAAAAGTTGAAAAAAACACACAATAGGTCTCATTTAAGTTTTGAGATTTAAATTGAACAACTACAAACAATTAAATTTATAAGATTGCCTTAAAATTATAAAGGGAGCTGATTTTATTTATTTACAATATGCTGTATTTTTATTTGGAAAACAACTCGACATTGTTTTAAGTTAAAGAGCCAAAGGCTAAATTTGTTTGTTTTGCGAGTTTTGCACTTTACAATAAACATTTTATTGTGAAACGCTTCTGTATTAAAGTACTTTGTAATCAGTAATCAGATTACTTTTCAAAGAGTAACAAGAGTAGTAATTAGATTACTTTTTGAAGAAGTAATCAGTAATCAGTAATCAGATTACTTTTCCAGAGTAATCTGACCAACACTGCCTCTGACTACTATTTGCTGCTAGAATGCAACGTTGGGCTTTGTTGTTGTCAGCTCATGAGTACACCATCGATTACAGCAAAGGAGAGGCTCATGCTAATGCAAATGGTCTTTCAAGGTTGCCACTCCCACATTCAGAGGAAACAAAGACAGACACGGTGCAGGTGTTCTATGCGGTGCAGTTAGAAACTTTGCCAATCAGCAGCGCTGAGATCAGACAAAGAGACTTTGTCTGACCCCTTTTCTGTCAAGAGTGATCGAGATGGTCGCGACAGGATGTTTTCCTGCTGCCAAAGATGCTAAGGAGTTGGCACCTTTTCTGCTGCACAGAGATGAGCTCACAATACAGCAGGGATGTCTGATGTGGGGTAGTCGGGTTGTGGTACCCAAAAGTTTCATTTCATTTTCATTTATTCGTTTATGTAACAGGGACAGTGCACATTAAAGGCTTTGCTGCAATGCACCAGAATTAACGGTGGGCCAAAAGGGTCACAACACAACACATTAACTTAACACACAACACATTAACTCACAACACAACACATTAACTCACAACACAATAACTCACAACACAACACATTAACTCACAACACAACACAATAACTCACAACACAACACATTAACTCAAAACACAACACAATAACTCACAACACAACACATTAACTCACAACACAGCACAATAACTCACAACATAACACAATAACTCACAACAAATTAACTCACAACACAACACATTAACTTAAATTTGCGGGTAAAATGGCTCTGGCCGGGTTTGCATAATTTGGGGGGTTTTAGGGTCGGTTCAGCGGGTTTTTTCCCTTATGAATATATAATAGCGGACTACGTTAGGCCGTGTGGCTGTTGAACTTCTATGTACTGAAGCTCAGTAAACGCACCAGGCAGAGACGCTTAACGGGCTCTGTCATCTAACCTGTTGTTGGGGGTGTGCAACGCCCCACCTCTTAGAAATTGTGTTCTTTAAAGCCTGA
>JAUDJI010001293.1:0-10986 GCA_037389245.1 Oryzias sinensis | reverse complement strand
AGAAGTGTGTGGTTAATTGGCCTGTGGGAGGGGCTAAGCCTTTATAACGGGTGAACTTTTCCCAGTTGAGAGAAAGCAGTCTTGGTGTCAGTAGTGGCAACAAACTTTCCCAGAATCAGTTGTATTCTATCTTTGATTTTTATTTTTTGAAAAATAAAATCCAGTTCTTTGATCTTTGGAGTCTGCTGGCTCAGTCATCTTATTTCCAAGTGTTTTATTTTTTCACTGCTAAGAAGAATCCCGTCACATGTGGCGTCAGAAGTGAGGCAAGATGGCCAGTCGTGGAGGTAAACACTGCAAAATGGAGTGGACTTCTGGTGGAAGGAGATCTACAAGCCACTCCACACCAGGGTGAGACCTCCGAATCTGTGCCGCCCAATTCATCTTCTTCATCGTCGGAGGGAGAGGGGCGCCCAAAGCCCAAATCTGTCTCATCAGGTCCCGTGAGACTTTACAACACAACAGGTAGGCACGTTTTGTAAATCAGTGACACCTAGTGGTCAGAGTGCCAAATCCCCCTTGAACTAAAAATATGCACTGCATTGTTATGCACACTTAAATGAACAAAACTCTTTGAAAATTGTTTATACTTTTAAGCAATATTAGTGCAAAATACAGAACTTTACCTATGACAAATATTAAACTATCTTGCATATCGAGAACTTGTTTTGGTTTAACGACCCGTCCTGACTTTGTGACATCCAGGCGGTTGGTCATTTGAAAAAGTGTCTTTCACTTTGCTTTCAGATTCAGCAGATGTTGACTGGGCATTCGTCGGTTCCTTATTGCTGGGCTCAGGTTGCTGAACTTCTGTGCTCTTGACTTTGCTGTCAGAATGTCTCTCTCTTAGATGACGCCTGTTCCATCTTAATGTTTGTCCTTCCGTTGTTGTGATGTGATAATGTGTGTTTGTGTCTGCTGGTTGGGCAACTGTTGCTGGTTTCCAGGTGTCATTTTCTTGCTGGTAAGTAATGGGTGTACCTGCAGCTAGTGGGGTAAGAGGTTTGGCACATTTGTTAAAGAATGCCTGACGCTGCAGACAGACTTCTCTCTTGACATGCACATTTGCTGAGAGGAAACCTGTGGCTTTAGCTGCTCAGGTGTGTTTGGGAGTATTGAACATAATCTGTGGCTCATGAGTAGCTGTGCTGGTGAGTAAAGGTTGTAAACTGGGGTATTTCTGTATTCAAGCAAACTTGAATATGAATATTTTTTTCATCTCTTGCTTTGTCTAAGATGCATTTTTCTGTATGGACGGTCTTTTCTGCAAGTCCATTGCTCTGTGGATAGTGTGGGCTGGTTGTGTTTCTGCAAAATGATTGAACTCTTTTGATCTGTAGCATGGTCTGTTGTCAATTATGTCGATCTGGGGAATTCCGTGTCTTGCCATTGCTGCTTTGAGTCTGGCAATCACAGCTGCAGAGGTACAACTGTAGTCTTTCCAACAAAAAATACCTGCCTAGGTACCGGCACTCCAAGGACTTTTGATCTGATTTTACGATGACTTTTCTGACATAAATGGACTCATGAAAGTGCTTGCAGCCGAAAAAGCATTGCATACAACTTTTTCAATCTGCCCATAGTTTTGTTCTGTCTTGTTGTGGGATTTTGACGCATAGGTTTGCAACTGGTTGGCCATGTTAGCATGTACTTGGAGACGTAACTCTTTTTGGGGGTCAAGATAAGGTCGAACTGGACCTGGCTCCTGTGTTATCTGGTCATTCATTTGCCGTCATCATTCGTCCGCCTCATACAGTTAAGCCTATAAATGCAAACGCCAGGCAGAAAATTGGATTCATTGTTTCTTCTTTAAAACTATACTTTTCAATTTTAAACAGGTCTACTTAGCTGTGTGGCCTTAGTAAAAACAAGGTCGTCCATCATGTCGAGTACTCATCAGTGTCTGTCACGTAAATCTTCTTTGCCACACCGTAGATCTCTGGTGTTTGTTTATTTTCCCAGCTGTACAGCGGAAAAGCTTCTCTCGTGTGATGGGGCTGTGTCAGGAGGTGTCGCAGAGTGCCGGCATGGATCATTCACACGCAAATTTACATGTCACAGAGTGCATCGTCCTGGCATCCTCACATTACCCTGTTGGTTGGGGTGAAAAACAAAGATCAGGGGAATCCCATGGATTTTATCTGTGTGGTTCTGACAGACATATAAGCACATATGATCAGTTTGAAAAACTTCACAGCACTTTCTACATGATACCTGTCACAACAGAGATGTTGAAGTGGAGAAAGTCTTTACTAAGATGTTTTAGGGCAGCTTTATGTCTCCACTGATCTGTGAAGCTCTTGAAATCGTGCGTTTTCTGTCAAACATAGTGATTTTTTTTGTGTGTAGTATCTCGACTGATGGCAGGAATGATAAAGAATTCAGTCAGTATTCATGCAGCCCCTCTTCTTAAAGTAAATCATAAAAGTTGACATCAAAGTCCCCTTAGGATTTTACTAGGAAATAAAAAAAAAAAACCTTTTCTGATGTTTTTTATAGAAATGTATTGCTGGATAGTTTTTCTCTGAAATACCCTTCCTTCAAACCTTTAGCATTTCAGATATTGAGGTCTGTCAATGGATTCTCTGAGAATGATGTAGCTCTGTAATATGTCAAGGTGGCTTCTCTGAAGAAACGCCTAGACTAAATCACTGTGCTGCAAGAAAGCAAAGCCCTTTTTCCGAATTACTACAGCGTTTATCTTTATCGACCTTTCTTTTGTTCTGTTTTTATCATTTTCCCACAGGGATAAACTCTGGAATTGCAATTTTTTAAATCTTTCTCTAAATGACACTTGTTCTTTCCATCATTGTTAAAACACAAGTCAGAACACTTGTTCTCATAATCCTGCTGCCTCCTGATGTTTTTATTTTTATTTTTATTTTTTCATTGCTTTTACATACTTTTCTTGGGACTGGAATCCCTGTCAATCGTAACACATCAATTTGGTCCACTAGTTTATAGGTTTTGTCTAGACAGAAAAGCGTAGAAAAATCTAAGAATTGTGTTTGTGAGAACCTAAAATGTGATTAAGTCAACACAAGTCACTTAATCTGTTACATGTATGTTAGTATTTACATTTGACTACAGAAAACACAACCAGTAACATATCAAACCCATTGAAGGGTTTCTTTATAAAAAAAATGTTGAAATGACATTTGCCTCAGTGCTGCAAAGCCTAGATAATAATAATAACCCGGCCTTCACCAAATTGATCTGTGCAACATAAAAGAGTTTGAAAACAAAAAGAAAGCTGCATTTATTTCTACTCCATCCTATGCTCGGGCTTAGTCATTCTCATGCAATGGAAAACCTTCAAACGTCACAGTTCTACAGAGAGACACATTAAGAAACACATACAAGCGGTAAAACATAATCATGATTAAGGTCAGACTGGAGACTAAATCATTATCGTTGTTACACATTTCATCTCTACTTTTTTATTATTACATGCATTTGGTTTAATTTCATTATACTGGATTTTATTGACAAAGTAGCAGCTTTGGTTTGACCACAAGTGGCTTCGGTGAAGGCTGGTTAGGAAAATGAACGTCTGTTGAGAAGACTGATGCTGTTTTCAAGCACTTCTTGATGAGGCATTTAAGCTGTAATAATACATTAATTTTTGCATATAGCACTCAAAATTAAGTTAAAACTAAACATGTCTAAAAGAAATTATATTGAATGTGTTTTGTAATGTTTTATGTTAGAAGTAAATCCCAAATAGGGAATAATAACATGTTTCTCCTGATTTGAGCTTACGAGAACTTTAAATCAGTTGGGTCAGACTTAAGCTGAAAACACAGTAAAGAAAAGCTTTACTCTCCTTGGGAATTCAATGCCCAAAACCAGCCATAAATGAGTACAATTTAGTGTCCCTCAGAGTTACAGAAGGACAATGCTTTTGTTAGAGTGGAAGTTATTTGAATTTATTTCAGCTTAAAATATCCTGAAGAGGTCTTTGTTACTGTAAATCTATCTTGAGCATCTGTTGATGTGCAGCAGCACAATAGCAATGACACACAATGTTGTGTTTTCAAATGGATTACATTCAGCATTTATCTTCAAGAGGTTTTAAAATGGAAAAGGCATCTTGGCTTTTAAGACTTCCGGTCACAAACCATTTCTACCATTTTGTGAAATTTCAGGACTTTATTTATTTACTGAGGTCATGAGAGAGGGGAAATTGAGGCTAGCCATCCCCATTCCTCAAGATGGCACATCATCGGTTGGTTATTAGCGACTGATATATTTGTCTTTTTAGATTTCAAAATCCAAGTTCGATTCAGACAAGGATGCCTTCTTGTCTGAACTTTTAAATTTTAGATAAAGAAAATAGGTAAATGGTAGATAAACATAAAAAATATTTGGTTTGGACACTGAAAAAAGCCATTTTCTTTTTTTTTAAAGTTCATTTTCAGTAAAGTAGCTTCTCTAAAATAACCTCCTTTTTGGTGAAAATTCTATTCAGCTCTGTTTGATGAATAAATCTTTAATTGATTTATTATCCTCATAACTTCCTGTCAGCTCCACTAAAATGGAGCCTTTTCCATGCAACGCAAGTCCACCATGATAGAACGTGATTAAAATTCATTGTCAGCTGTTGGGTCTGTCAGCATGGCCAGTCAAGCAGAAGCAAATTTTCAAACCAATCTTCCTGGGACAGGAGCTCATGTCTTACAATGAATTTGTCTGAAAGTGTCAGTCAGCGCTCAGATTCATTTCAGGAGGATCTGCCCGCCTTCGTGACCTTGTCATTTGCTTTAGAATAACTCGTGAGCTCCAGGTCACTGATGAGCATTTATCTCAAGGATGTGCCTTTTATCATGTCCATTTTTCCCGGTTCAGTGAGCACTGCTGAGAGGAAAGCGTTGGACTTTTGGTCACAGCATCACAGGGAGGTTTTTCTGTAAAAAAATTTTTTTTTAATCTAAATCGGCTCTTAAAATTTCAACTTGCAAAGACTTTTTATTTTATTGGGAGTGTTTTGTCACGCAAGGAAAATGTATTTTTTAAAACATTTCCAACTTTTCAAATAGACTGTCAATAAAAAAATAGGTCATCAGAAGAGTACCGTTCTTAAAGAAAACTAAACTAGATCAATTGCATTTCCTGCAGAAACATGCTTGTTTGCATAATTTTTGCTGAAGGTCGTTGCTTTTTTTTGCTTAAATAACATAATTGTTAACAAAATAAGCTAAATTCTTATTTAAGAAAAAAGATTGAATACATACATTCTTTTTGGCCAAAAACTTTGCACAAGTTATTGTAGCTATAACTTTAAAGTTGCAGAACAGCCTTCCCAATGTAACACAGCAAATGTGTTTGAATGCAGTCAGAAAAGCTAAAAGTTGTAAAAGAAAAAAAGTTTTCTGCAAGATATTTTTTAGAACATTTCCAGATATTTGAGCAGACTGTCAAATCCAAGTAAATCTTCAGAGGAGAACAGTTTTTAAAGAAAATTTAATGAAAATAGACCAATATAAATGTTTGCCTGAATTGACAGTTGTCCATTTGAACCGTTGTAGGTACCATAATCATTCAGCCTGCAACAACGGTTAGGGGTCCTTGCAGGCCGAATGGTTATGGTACCCACAACGTTATTTGAAAAACTGTTTTTTCTTTGTGATTAGAAAACTAGAAAGTTCCACTTTCATGACAAATATTCAGATGACTAAAACAAGTTCCACTTCAAAACAAATCTTCCAAAACACATCAAAGCAGTGACTCTTGCGCTCATATATTCAGGATTCTTTTCCTTTTTTTGTGCTAATAATTTTCCTCAACAAGAAACTCCATCAAGCGATGTTTGAATGAACAGGAACAAAGAGCAAAAGGAGGGTCAGAAATATCAGGACTAATTCATGTGTCAATTTAAATAATGATTTCTTTTTTTTTTAAAGTGGTCATTGCTGTTTAGGTTTCTTGGCCATATGTTAAAACAAAACCTACACGGTCCGTTATTATTTACAAATAAGAATAAAATTTATTAAATCTATTTTGATTTAGAATCAATTTGCTCTTTTTCCTTTTTTATTATGAAAGCTTCATTCACCGAAATGTTACAATGAAGTATATTTCCATATTAAAAGCAAAGTAGAAGAAGAAAAATATGACTCTGACATAAAAAATAATTTTTGAAGTGGTGAATAATTTGTAAGCAGGTTAAAAAAGTTATGACTTTTTTGGTTGTTGCTAAACTTCATTGGCTTTTGTCCCAAAAATGGGCATTTGTGGTTACTAAATATGGCTTGGACTACAAAATAAAACCAGAAAAAATACTTCTGTTGCTTTATTCGTTTTAATGACCACAAACTGTGAGGAATGTTACCCTTTGATTTGTTTTCTTGGTTCCTTTTTCAGGTTTCTTTTTTTGTCTGTCAGCCTCTCCTGGGGCCTCATTTATAAAACTTTGCATAGGATTTGCGTCAGAAGTGGCGTACGGATGAAACATAGGACGTGCGTACGCACAGAAATATTCAGATTTATAAAACCGTGCGCACGCACATCCTACGCATCTTCCCTTAATAAACCGATTCTAAATGCAGCGCAGCTTTTGCGGCTTCATGACACGCCCATAGTTGCCCATAAATAGTCTGTGAAACGCCCACAAACGAATATTCATTGATTGCGAAACCATGGCACACACTGAGAGGAAATCAAAAAAACGTAACTTCACTCAATGTGAAGTAGAAGTTATCGTTGGCGAGGTGGAAAAGAGGAGAAAAATGTTGTTTGGAGGGCAAAGTGTGGGCATTACTAATGCCAAAAAGGCACGTGAGCGGCAAACGGTGGCAGACACCGTAAATGTTGTAGCCTCACAACCTCGGGCCGGCCACGGTCCAAGGTTGTGAGGCTATAGCGCTCCATGGGGGGGGGGGACCGGAGCGCCAGATGCATGCACCGGGTGACACGCGTGGTTCCTCCGAGTGCTCCTCTGTAACGCCGGGCCCAAAAGCCCGCAGAGGTCCAAAAGGACGGCTCGATGAAGTTGGAACCGGCTCATAAGCCACTCGTCCTCGTTTGCCAGCAAGTCTTCTTGCTGTCTAAAGATGGGTTCACTCCGAATTCTTCCATTTGCCACATCTTCTAAGAGCGCAAGATCAGCCATTGTGCGTCATTACACATTGTGATGGGGCATTTTATTTCCATCCATTTATTCCATCAGACAAGCTACAGATGTCGATAATGATCGATGTGGAAATGGGAAATTGTTCAGCGCAAATGTAATTTCTTGTGGCTTTCTGAATGGTTGAGAGATACGCCATACATTGTTTTATCAAAAATAAAAACAAACTAAAGGCATATGCATGAATACCATAATTCCATAGCTTATGAAGAAATGTTTTATTATGAAAACAACTTTCCCCAGTGGACAATTAGTATGTCTGTCCGTCCGTCCGCACGCCCGCACCTGTATCTGCTCCGCCAGACGGACACACTGACGAGAATATCAGTTTTGTACATTATTTCGTTCTGTTAACTATATTATTTATGAGGATGAATTGCACTACATGCCAATATTGCAGAACATATTTCACTTTTCTTTCTGCAAATTAGTGTTCATTTGAATTTCTGTTGTAATTTTTGTTTGATTTTTTTTGTTTGTTTCACTGCTGATCGATCAAACGGGTGTTCGTGTAGCTGTTAATTGTCAGACTTGCTTTGTGAAGTCTTCATGTTATTTATGAGAGGCAGTATTGTCATTTTCACTTTCACGTGTTTCTTCCATCTGCCGACGGTGTCGCCGTTTCTCATTTCACCCGTTTTTGTGCGTACGCCTGGGTCAGAGCTTGCGTGAAGGACAGCACATTTTCCCGTCAAGTTTGCTTTTTATAAATCTCCTTGTCAGCCTAGTCAGATCCTCTGTTTTTATAAGGATTTTTCTTTTTAATTTTTTTTTTTATCACAGTTTGTGTTTTGCCTGTCTCCTACAGTTTTAGGTCCGTCCCCAATGGCACATGAAACCAAACACATCCCTTCAAAATAAACTAAAACTTTGTTTAATATTCAAATGTATGAATTCATCACGATCAGTGGCCCAGTGGAGGAGTGTCCAACCTGGGATCAATACCTTGTGCGCTCGAATTCACAATTGGTTCATACCAAATACAGAAAAAATGTTCAATGACTTCCTGATCAGCATTAAGGGGCTGGATTTTGGATGTTAAAATGGCTCACAAGTACTGTGTTTACACCTCATTACTCCCCAAACCAATGGGTCAATTGTGGAGAAAAATTTTCACACACTCAGTTGTGTTTTCATTGATGGAACATTTAACATGTCTATTTTTGAATTTATCTTTAACACTTGTTTTTGTTAGTTGGCTTGAAAGACACTTCTTCAACTAAATTATATCTTAGATATGAGTTTAAGTGTGTTGGAAATGAGCCAAACTTTTTTCCAATCCTCTATAATTATAAATTAAATGTCAATGTGAAATTTCATTTATGAGATCGCTCATTTCTCTTTGAAACAAGGTTCCAATATTTGAATTAGTGCTGTGAAAACAATTTTTTTCAATTTGAGTATTTGTTTTAGGTAATGAAATGAATTTCTGATCAGGGTTAAGGTGTGAAAAACATACAAACCTCAGAAGGATCATCAATAATTACCATTTAAAAAAAAAAAGAGATTATGCTTTTTGATGAAAAGTTGAAGAAAATGTTCTTGTTCCCAAATAAATCTTTGTGTGAAGAGAAATTAAATCGGTGACCTTGACAAGAATGACCCATCAATGAAAGGATGAAAGTTTTACAGGAATTTGCGCATAATTAGAATGAAATACACAAATCTACCTAGTTTGTATTGAAAAAATATATTGGGAAAAATGTAATCAAACTATATATATTGTTTTCAAATTTACAATCAATTTATTTTGTTTTAACTTTAAGCTGATTCTAAATGGAACCCATCCAAAAATATCCTGACAATCAGACGAAGACCTGACTGACCCTCTCATGAGGCTCTCAGAGTATCCCAAGGGAGGCCCTTATAATACTCTGAATCAAAACAATTAAAAAAAAATAAAGTTACACAATTAAATAAATAAAAAATGTATTTAAACATTAAAAGGTTCTTGTTAAATAAATAAATAAAAACATCCCAAATTGGACCAATAGTTTTATATTTTTATTTGTCATAGATTTCATTCATGTAGTCGATGCGAAATAATACATTTTTTATAACTTCTTACCACTTCTGATATAATCCACCAAACAAAACAACACAAGATGCTATTTGAAGGATTTTTAGTGTTTTTAGTGTGAATTCTGTTGAGTTCATGGGAAAATCGTTTTTGTGTCGCCTTGAAATGAAGGAAATTTTTTTTGTTTACATAAAAAAAGGTCAACAGATATTTCAATATTTTGGTCGACCTTGCAGGAAGAAAAGATTTAGATTAAAAAAAATAAAAAGAAGAAATAAAGTGAGATCCTGGTAGTTGTGACTACAATCACAGATGAGAAATGTTTGAACATTCATCATATCATGTTTGATACACCTGTTTTTAGTCGTAGACAGTTACAGCTTTTTCATTATAGCTTTGTAGGAAATAATAAAGCAAAATCTCTTTAAACCTTATGTGCTTTCACTTTTTTGTCTCTTTTCTCAAAAATGTCCATCAAGAAACTCTGTCAGGGGCTTTGGGCTTAAACAGGCAACTAAACACAGTTCACACACGTTGAACAGATTGTACACACAGACATGTACACAAGCAACACAAAGACATATCAAACCACATTACAAAACTAAAATAGTAAAAGTATCGGCAGGTGTGAGTCTTTGCTTTCAGGTTGTTTAAAATGACTCAGAAAATGTCCACAGAGACCAGCTCCTTAAGCTGCAGCTCATTTGGTGATTTTTTTTTTTTTTTCTCTTTTCAAGCTGAGAAAGCAGCAACTTTGAATGTCAATTATCCCAGTTCAGCGTGCACCTCTGGGACAGACAGCAGGGGGGATCCCCGCCAGTGAAGGGCATCGCCATCTGCTTCAAACCAACAGTGTTTCTGTTCTGGATCCTGATGTATGTCCTCCAATAATATAGCATGAAAGAATATACATGCATGCGTATCACACGGCCAAAGTCATGCACAGACATCAAAGTGGCAGCAATAAGCCTCTTTTGAGCTCCAAAGGGGGAAAAACAGAATTTAGTTGTAACGGGAAAAGTGATGACAGCTTTCAGTCTTTTTTTCCTAAGCTGGAACAAAAAAAAAAAAGAAATCTGTGAAAATCCAAGGATGCTTGAACCCAAGAGAAAAATAAGATTTTGTCTCTGAAGGAAATGAGCTTTGCTTTCCTGTCTCAATTTTTAGATTTTACACCCATTTAATCTTAGTGAAGATGAGATGGACATTTTAACAAATCATCACAGCTGCAACTTGTGCCTAAAAGAACAAACTATCCCTCTAATGACATGTTCTTCAATATTGTTCTAAAAGAATTCTGTTATGAAGGTTTTAGTTGGCATGTGACCTTCACAATAAAGGGGAGCCTCTGAGATTCTGATAAATACATTTAGGAACGTAAGGTAACAGAAATTGTTGAAGAATAAGCTGAAGTTTGCTGTTGTTACCCATTTAGCAATGAAACAGGCTGGGCCCCAGGGCTGAGTTTTATTCCTTAAAGGTTAACTTTCCTCAGGGGTTAAACATTGTTCCTGTCAAGCATTCAATACTGATCATTTTCAAGCTCAGTCTGCTGCAAAACAAAAGAATGGCAGTGATATGTGTGTGCTCAACAAATCCTCTTAAAGACCCACTTTGATGAAAATGGTGTTTTTGGTGGTTTTAACATGTTCTTGTGGCATTTTTCTGATGATCAGCTTAAAGTTGCCTTTCTGAGGATTTCTTTTTCAAATTATTGTAATTCAGGAAAATGAAATTTGAAAACAATTGTATTTTTGATAAATAAATTATGCTGAAATTAAGCTTCCTGTTCCAAGCTCCCAGCATCTGGGAGTAGAGGGGCAGGGGGGGTTTGCTC
>JAUDJI010001292.1:0-10989 GCA_037389245.1 Oryzias sinensis | reverse complement strand
GACTTGGCCCACCTCCTCAGAATAGCGCTGCGTTAAACTCTCGGTGCCGCTCGTGATCTCAGCTCAGAAATAGAGAATCTGTCCGAACCCAGCGTCCTCCTCTGCGCGCTCCCGTCCTTCGCATCCTCGTCCTTCCTCTTCCTCCATCTTCTTCATCCTCTGTCTACGCGACGCGTTTCGACCCACATCCTCGTGACTGTATAAGTCTGTCCCGTGGCGTGGTTCGGATGGGTTCGGCTCGTGTCTGCAGCTCGGTGTGTTTTGCGGGCTGGGTAACGTGCCAACAGATACAGTCACGCGCTTTGCTCCGCACACCGGAAAAGATCTGTCCTTTTATTCAAACCATCTTTCATGAGAACATCAGTCACAACTCATTTACTTCCGCTCAGCGCGTGACTGCTGTTAATGGCTCGTCTAATGAAGGAGCAAACGTTAATGAAGCTAGACATTATTCAAACATCAACTTGATTTAAAACTTTAGGCCACCAAAAGAGCGAGCGTGTGAACGTCTGCACACATGTTTAAGAAAAACGCTGCATCCATCATTTCATTAAACATCTTTAAAGAAGGTTTTTATCTTGTTTCAATATTTACTTTTCTCACTTTGTCCACATGTTGTCCACTGTTGCCTAATAGCTCCCCTTAGTGGCAGAATCTGTTTTTCCCTTTCATCTCCAAATCGACATTTTGTTTACTCCTCTTTTCCAATGGGTCAGAATTTACCCACCAAACCCCCAAAATAAAGCAACTTTATTAAATTTTAAATCTAAAGTCTATCGTGCATGATAAAACATCATATTACTCATGAACTCTTCTCAATTGCATTCATTTGTATCTGTTTTTTACTACAAAATGCAAAAAAGGCAATATTATTACACCTTTGTTTTCCAAACCAAACCAACTGTCATAAAAGTTAACCTTTACACACCAAATTTTTATTATTGCTATTTTCTATATATGAAATAATGATAATGTATTATAAAAACAGGGGAAAATCTGTTAACAACCTCAAACTTCTTTGTCTTCTGTTTATTCTTATGTTTTTTTTTAGGAAGTGAATTCTAAAAGTACTTTCTCATAACACAACAAATGTGAGAATGGGCTTTGTGGCATACGGCTTTTGTCTTGTTGTTCTTCTTCTTGGAATATTTTACCATTGACTGACCGGGCAGCAGCCTTGAGTAGATCTGGTGTGTGTAAGTGTGTGTGTGTGAGTGTGGTTGTTAGTATCTGTGAATTATTGAACGTTTGTGTGTGACCTTTGAACGTTTTTTGGTGTTCAGATGCTTGTTAGTCACGGGTCAAAATGACCAATAAGACAATCGTAAGACCCTAGTGGTGTACGGCCCACATGTAGGCCTAAACAAAGACAAGACTTTTTAAATTAAAAGTCATAAAATGTCAGGTATGAAAAGAATAGGTATTTTTTAACTCAACAGGCCCAGGTCTATGTTTAGTAATAGTCAGTCACTTTACTCTAAACATATCTGAACCTTGACCAAAATGACTGAGGTATATTACCTGTTGATCCTACAGACCTGCACACCTTCATTTTATTTTGTATTCTTTGCGTGTCTCGACCTGTAGTGTAATAAAGACAATAGCATAACTATGTGCCCCATCAGCAGTGGTGGACTAAGCAGTTAGGGGGCCACGGGAGAACAATATCATGGGGCCCTCTGCAGTGTCTGAATTATTATTATTATTTTTTTTCAACATTTGATTGATTGATTGATTGATTGATTGATTTATTTAAGTGTCATGCACTAATGTGCCCAGCCCACACGGGCTTATATGACACTGAAAAACAAAACAAAATACACAATACATAAAAATACATCCCCATCACAAAAAGAAAAAAAAAAACAAAAAAAAACAAATCCTGACGTGGGCTGAAATGATCATGGAATAACTTCTTCACTGGTCCACTTTTAGACAGCATCAATATCAAGAATCCAAATGATTTGATAAAAATCTAAAAACTGAAATCACATTAAAATCATGAACAAATATAATTTCTTCAACTGCTTAGAAACATTTTTTAAATGTGCTAATAATGATGGTCTACAGCAGCCAAAAGAAACCAAAACGAAACACTTTGAAATGAGCAGTGGAACGCCGTTTCAGTGACTTGGGTTTTTTATGTAAGTTCATCCGTTCTCAAGAGGGAAGTCTTCAGGTGACACACTAATACTGTGAGCTCCTCCTGTATGGCAGAGAGTTATCACCTGTCTCAAAGGGAAATCCAAGACATCCTGTTAGTTTGATTGAAGAGAAAGAAAAGACTCACATAATCTCTGGATTATAGGATTGAATTTGTTAGAAGATGAAAGAAAATAAGCTTTTCTATCTATTCATCCTATGCAGTACTGTCATGTTGTCTTGCTATGTGTTTCTGCATTGGCAATGCCCCTCTGGTCTCATTAAGCCCCAAATGAAGACTCCTGAAACAAAGGTGTTATTATACAGAGGGACAACACTTAGTCCACATTGGTCACAATTGATTACATTTGTCTCCTTTTTCTTTTTTTGTTGGACCGGATGGAAAAGAAGAAGAGGAAAGAAGAGGAGGGATGTTGGAGGGGTAAGGACATAGAAGAAAGGGGGAAAGGAGAGTTAATGAAATCTGGAGGATGATTACAGAGGTGGTGGTGTGGGGGGGTTGAATCATTAAACAGCAGGATGTTGGCAGATTATCATCATTTCTGTCAGCTGTAAATGTTAGTCAAAAAGGGGCGGGGCCTGTCCACACATACTGAAGTGTTACAAACATACCTGTTGGCTCCAAAATTACAATCATGTCAACATGTACTCAACACAACTACAGTTCACACACACATATGCATACAGGTGTCCCTCTCATAGGCCTCTCGGACATTTATCACTCCCGCCTCACCCGCAAAGCCTGATGGCTTTAAGGGTGAGGCGGGGGTCCCCAGCAGGATTGCAGGGGACCCCTCCCACCCATCCCAGAGACACTTCAACCTGCTGCCATCGGGGAGGAGACTGCAAAGTCTCCAGGCCAGAACCAGCAGGCTCAAGGACAGTTTCCTCCACCAGGCGATAAGGAAACTCAACTCCCTCCCTGTCCTCCCCCCTCTGCCCCCTCCACTCCCTGCCATAAACTCACATTGAAAACTTTCACACCAGTTCAGAACATCATCTTTACCAAAGACTGCCATCACCGACTCATCCACTTACTGTTCTTAGCAGGGGTTTCACTTTAAACTGCCACTTTACACATCTCATTGCTCTTTTGCACTGTTTAGATTACTGTTATTCTTCTTCTTATTACTGTCATTTTAGCTATTTTGTTTTATTATTTTATAAGCTGCTTGCACTGTGGGGCGAGAGGAAAGCAATTTCATCTGTGATGCATGTATGGTGTATGCAGCATATTTGACAATAAAGCTGACTTTGACTTTGGACAAACCAACACATGTAAAGCCTTTCATTCTGTCGCACACACTATTGTGCAAAGGTGAGCTGACACCTGTGCTCAGGTGGGTGTTTTTGCTCTGCTGAGGTGGATGATGGATTGTCAAAAGGGAGAGATTGCCCGACCGTCCCTACACAAAGACCCTACATTTCTGACACTAGAAATCACATGTAGCTTGTATGGTGATAAGTTGCTATTTAAGGAGGGGTCTAACTTTGAGATACAAAATTTTATGTGACTTTGTTAGGTTAAATTCCATTGATTCAAGGTTGTTTGCTCTAAAAGGATTTATGGTGAAAATTGATTTTCTTTTCTTTCTCCACATTTCAGGTTTTTTGTTGACAGTTTCTCGTCTCTTTGCTTCCCTCTACCGTCTGTTCCGACAGTTTTCTGAAAGTTAATTCTCTTACTCACATCTTGATGAATTCCTTTCATGTCACAGGGTTGCTGGAGCCTATCTCAGCTGTTTGGCAAGGCGGGGTACACCCTTAACCAGCCCATCGCAGGGCCACACAATCACACGCACCCACAATTTCACTTAGGGGCAATTTAGTCTTCAATTAACCTATAAATAATGATTTTGGACTGTGGGAGGAAGCCTTAATGCCTAGACACATGCATTAGGAGAACACACAAACTCCACATAGAAAAGACCAGCCTGTGAGGCAGCAGTGCCAACCACTGCAACAACATGCAGCCTTCTCTAACTTACAGATGCACTGGATTTTGTGTGGGGACAGAGGAACTGACAGTTTCACATTGTAATGGTAGCTTCATTTGAGCAGTGAGAGATAGAAAATCAAGAAATCCACTTTAAATAATTTATATACATTTATTTGCATTTCTTCGAGGGAAATAAGTTTTTGAAACCTCTTGCTGGAAAGACTTGGTACTTTGTGGCAAATCCATAATTAGAAGTACAGAGGTCAGACATCTCTTGTGGTTGATTACCTCAATTTTGTTCTGTAAATCTTGTATTTTGGCAGAATTGCACCAACAGCTTCTTGCTGATGGTTTTGTGGTCGATTCTGGTCCTGTGCAGGGGGGTATTCCAGAAAGCAGGTTATGCTAGCTCCCACGATAAGTTTGAGGCTAAGGAAGTTGATAACCTCAGCTTTCGGTTCGAGAAATGGAGGTATGTTTCAGGGTAGGTCAAGTTACCATGGCAACTCATGCTCTGAACATAACCTGGTCCGCAGCAGGTTTAGTTGAAGCTTAGTTTGTTTACAGAGAGGTGAAGCAGCATGGCGTGTCCATTTGAAGATGATTTATTGGATGAAAAAGCTCATTTAAAACTTTTTCCACCGTGAGAGGGTGATAAGACCACATATGGATGTTGGAAAGAAACTTTTTTACTTTGATCTAACTTAATTATTTGCTTCAGTTAAGATAAATCATTTTTTGTTAGGTCACCTTAAAAATAACATGTAGTTTTCAGACAATTATTTTCCTTTCGTTCAAATTAAATCAATTAAGTAGGTGTAACTTTGATGCTGCTGTTAGATCGGCACCGCAAGGGATTCTGGGACATCATTCCCTTTGCCTGTCTGGACGGATTTGGGTTTAAGTGTGAGTTTTTTACAAAATGTGTTTAGTTGTATAGCTGTTTTACTGTGTTTCACCGTGTTTTGCCGAGCTATTTTGTCCTACTGAGCTTACGTCTCTGCACCATGAGTGAGAGTAAAGGAGAGGATGATGAGTTTATACAGCACCCCTACCGCTCAACTATATTGTGATGAGATGGAAAATTCTTTTTTGAGTTTTTGCACTCCGTGCATTTTCCCCCCGCCCTTTTTATTGTTATAAAAATGAGCATATCTGCCGGCTCAAACTTAGACATATGAAAGTTCAAGAAATATAAGTAATTAAGATGGAAAAAAGATTAATGGAGTAATGTGACATTTAGTTAGATAAATACGTAAATTTGAGTTGTATAAACAATTATTGAGTTTGAATAAATGTAACTCAATTATTTAAATTATTTTTCAGCCGTGTTACTTTTTTGATGGATTTATAATCTTTATCCGCCGTGATTAAAATCTGACTACGTCTCACTTCCGTCTCAAGTGTCGCGCTTTCTTTTTTTCTCTCCACGCGTTTCCATGGTGACTCCAGAAATCGGCGATCTATTGAGAATGTCTTTATGTACCGTGCGTTAACCCAGGGCTACCAAGTCGGGCGTAATTACGCCAACTCATATCTGGTCTTTTGGAACCGACATACCCAGAGTAAGCAAGTTCAGGCGGATTTCAGCCAGAGTTCAGGTTTAAAGTCAGGCTAGTTTAAACATGCTTCCTGGTCTACAATCTTCCCCTTTAAATCCACTAAAAGCTCTTTAGTCTTTTCCATGTTGGAGAGTTTGAAGTGGGCATCTGTCTTTTCCACAGGTGATTACTTCAAACAGGTGTCTTCTATTCAGGGGACAGGTTAATTAGGAGCACTGTCAGCACCTTACTCGGTCAGTGTTCAGCACTGTTCCACCTATGTTTGGGATCTTGCAATAATCATTGTTATGACCTGGGGGGTATTCCAGGAAGCACGTTTAAACTACCCTGACTTTAACCCTGAACTCTGGCTGATATCCGCCTGAACTTGGTTACTCTGGGTATGTCGGTTCCAAAAGACAGGATATGAGTTAGCGTAGATAAGCCCGATTTGGTAACCCTGGGTTAATGCGCATACACAGCAAGTACATAAAGACATTCTCATAGGCCGCATTTACACTGCAGGTCTTGATGCTCACATCCGATTTTCTGACTATATCTGAGTTTTTTGACGACCCGCTTACATCATCTTTTAAAAGTGACCCGTATCTGATTTATGCATTTACACTATACAATGCTGAAACTATCAAACGTGGACATTCTGAGGACTACGTAGCAGTATTTCCGCATTCCGCGGACCTCTTTCGGACTTTTGTGTGATTGCGGTTGTCATAGAGGCAAGGCGGCGACGGAAGGAGGCGTTGCCTTGGGGGCTCCAGAGGGGATGCACGGGAGAGGAAAAAGGGGGGCTGCTCGGCCATCTTATTATGGAGTCCTATACTGTTCATAATTAAATAAATAAATATTTGATTTAATAAATAAATGTGACCTCATGCAAATACACAGTCAACCAATAAATCTCTCATAAATATATAAAAAGACCATGAAATTGTGAAAAACCTGCACACTGATTTTAAATTAGCCATAATATTATTCAATATATTTCATTTTGCTTTAAAAACCTGTTCATTATTTTAAAAAAGCATTTTAAAATATTAATTTTATTCATGTTGAATATTATTATAATTCTACTTCTTTTTTCAGAACCTTGGATTTCAAAATCAATATTTTCCAAAGTAGCTTTGTTTTTATTTCATGTTTCTGTTTTTCACAATGGCGTATTTATTTCATAATGAGCTTTTTCAGCAGAATGGGTCTATCTGTCAATCAAACCAGACAAGGCGTAGACAATTTTGTGATTGGCTACTCCTTTACTCAGACATAAGCAGCAGCACCCTGACTACATCGATCGAAGATGCTTCAGTGAACGTGACGGCGCGATGCCCACTCCTCAACACTAGGGGGAGTGTGCACCTCAACACATCCACAGTGTTACCAGAAATTGGGCAGTTTTGGTTCTAAATTTGCGGATAAAAGTGGCTTTGGGCGAGTGTACATAATTCGGGTGATTTTGTGGTCGGTTCTGCAATTTTCATCTTCTCATGAACATCTAGTAGTGGCCTAAGTTAGGCTGAGTGGCTGTTGGACTTTCACAAAACTTCTGTGAACTGGAGTTCATTAAACACACCATGCCGCGTGTGGGAGGAGCTAGCAGCTAATGCTTTAGCCTGATAGCCACTTGGAGCGATTGCCTGTGTTTATCTCACTTAAAATGCATGGATGCACAATGCACACGGAGAACGTTAAGAGATCAGGTTTATTTATTTGGAATAGTTCCACAACAATGTTTCCATGTTTGAGTTCATGAGATCATCCCAGAGAGGCTTCAGTTCCTGCAGTCAAACTATGTCTGTTACGTATAAATCAGAGCGCCCAGCGCAAAAAGTGTGTGTGTGTGTGTGTGTGTGTGTGTGTGTGAGCGCAAGTTAAGGTAAGGGTCTGTTGTTCAGTTCGCCGGAAAATAATAATAAAAACGTATATCCAAAGTATAGAGACTGATTCTTTTAATAACCAGCTCGGAGAGGTCTGAACGGGGAAGTGATCCCAAATCAAACCCCGGATCTCCGCTGCGTTTACAACCAGAAAGAGAAACTTTCGCAGGAAAGGTTCAACATTTTCCCCAAGAGGGGAAAAAAACAGAGGACCTGATTTATAATCATTGTCTCAATGAAAATAGAAAAAATATCATAAGGTTCAGGAGGCCCGAGCAGGCTTGTTCCGCTATCCACTGCTGTCTGGTCCGACTCTCTGTCGGTCCGCCAGCTCGCCTCCTGCGAGCCGACATAAGGCACGATGACGTCAGACTGGATCTGTGAGCTCAGACAGCAGAGCTGTTAGCTGCAGAGCAAAGGAGAGCTGAGTGAATTGCGTAAGAGTCAGGAGTGTTTCACGTGGAATTCGAGACGTGGACGACCGGAGCTCCTTTGGTCCACACAAACCCTCAAACTACAAAAACAGAGTCGTAGATGTTTGCATCTTCTGCAGTAGACAGATTGTTTGTCTCTATTTGATCTCTAATGTCAGCGAAGCCGCGCAGATATCGCTGAAATATGTCATCTCTCTGACTGGAACACCGCAGTCAGAGCGGGTATCGAGGAATAAGAGTCGATTTCCATGGATCAGCAAATGAGCGTTTAGATCCCGCCCACTTTCACTGATTGACAGATAGACCCATTCTGCTGAAAAAGCTCTTCATGAAATAAATACGCCATTGTGAAAAACAGCAACATGAAATAAAAAAAGCTACTTTGGAAAATATTGATTTTGAAATCTAAGGTTCTGAAAAAAGAAGTAGAATTATAATAATATTCAACATGATTAAAAATGAATATTTTAAAATGCTATTTTAAAATAATAAACAGGTTTTTAAAGCAAAATGAAATATATTGAATAATATAATGGCTAATTTAAAATCAGTGTGCAGGTTTTTCACCTTTTCATGATATTTTTATATATTTATGAGAGATTTATTGGTTGGTTGTGTATTTGCATGAGGTCACATTTATTTATTTAATCAAATATTTATTTATTTAATTATGAACAGTATAGGACTCCATATATCTTATGTGCTCTCTCTGAGTTTTGAATGAGGAAGTGTTTGCAGACGTGCTGTACTAACAGTTTGATCCAAGTGTTTATCTTCTCTTTTCTGACCGTAGTCAGAAACACCCGGGAGATTTCCTCGGGGTTCACTTTTCCGTTCTGAACCCTCAGCCTCCAGAGTGGGCTAAGAAAGACTCCAAAACTTTTAGGGGAGACACCTTATTTTTAATTTACGGTTCTCCGACACTCCCCCGCTCTGCGCTCACACCCCCCCTCTCTTCTTACACACACACACACACACGCAAGCGCGCGCGCTCACACACACACACGGTCCCCATCATACACGCCCCCCAAAGAAATAAACGGCTTCTAGCCTGTTCCAGAGCAACGGTGTCCCACTTCATTAGTTACCAAAAAATCGGAATTGGGTCACTTGAACCATGCATTGTAAAGGCGGCCATAAAGACATTCTGGATCGCAGATTTCCAGAGTCTCCATGGAAACGCGTGGAGAAAAAAAGAGAGCGCTGTACTTCAGTTAGACGGACTCTGAGATTTTAATGACGGCGTATGAAGATTATACGCCCATCAAGAAAGTTATACGGCTGCATCATCAAAAGTACGAGTTTCTGTTTGGAGAAAAAGAACGGACAAAGTAAACGCGCAAGTTTCTGATCAAATTTTATTGTGAGACATATAACTTAAATGAATTACTTTAATTGGTAACAAGTAATTGAGTTAAATTTATTCAACCTAATTTCTTACACCAATCCAACCCAATATTTTTTTACAACTCAAATTTACATATTTATCAAACTAAATGCCATTTTACTCCAATTCAATTAAATGTTTTTCGATCTTATTTTATTATAATTCTAGAACTCTCATATGTCTAAGTTTGGGCCTGCAGATATACTAATTTATATGACAATAAAATGAATGAAACAAAATGGATGAACAACACAAAACCTTATATCATTTATCATTTCTCAGACTTTGACATTACACTGTGAAGCACTAGTGGTGGAAAATAATCTCTTCAGCCTCTCCGTCCCTCTCACTCATGGTACTGAAAGAATTAAACATAACAGAATAAATAACTCCGCAAACACAGTAAAACAGCTAAACAACTAAACACATTTGGACAGAAACCCACATTTAAACCAAAATCCATCCAGACAGGCAAAGGGAATGGTATCCCACAAGTCCTTGCGGTGCCGATCTAACAGCGGCTCCAAAGTTACACCTACTTAATTCAATTGATTTAAATGAAAGTAAAATAACTGTCTGATAACTACGTATTATTTTTAAGCTGACTTAACAAAAAATTATTTATCTTAACTGAAGCAAATAATTAAGTTAGATCGAAGTAAAAAGTTTATTTTTCCAACATCCATATGTGGTCTTATCACCCTCTCATGGTGGAAAAAAGTATTATCTGAGCTTCTTCATCCACTAAATCATCTTCAAATGGACACTCCATGCTGCCTCACCTCTCTGAAAACAAACTAACCTTCAACTAAACCTGCTCCAGACCAGGTTATGTTCAGAGCATGAGTTGCTATGGGAACTAAGCATACCATGAAACATACCTCTGTTTTTGGAACTGAAAGCTGAGGTTATCCACTTCCTTAGCCTCAACTTACCATGGTAACTAGCATAACCTGCTTTTTGGAAGACTCCCCTGGTGTTGACCTGAATGTTTTGCCAAAAGGTTGCTCGAAAGGGGGGTGAGCCAAAAGCAAGAACAACATCAGTCCTTGCAAATTGCAAAATGAACCCAGGTTTTTAAGATTGTTCACCAATCTAAGTAATTTTTGTGTTTTATAAGAGATAAAATCCTGAAAGGCTCAAAAGTTGCAAAAAATGTACGATTCTCCTTTAGCAACTTGGTCAAGGTAGCACTAGTGATTATAGGTGACCTATCATGTAAATACTTGTTAAATCTTCCCTGAACAAATTATGACAAAAGTTTTTCCCCAATAATCACCAATTATTGTTGTTCTATAACCCTTTATTGTTGATCTAAATGTTCTAAAACATACTTTTAAAAAAGACTGCACTTCATACATTCAGCCACAGAGCGGAGACATAATACTTCTTTCCTAAACATTCCATCCACAATTTTACTTGTGACATTTATTTGGTCATGAAAAAGAGTGAACATATCTAATTTATTGGATATAGCATTTAAAAAACAGATCTGTTGCATTTAAGTTTTTTGATAGACTGTTATTTAACAATTGGTTTAAAATTTGTACATTTTCATGAATGTGTTATATTTTTGCGTGTTGTATTTGTGTTAGAATTTTACATTCAAGTGAACAATATATATATATATATA